>JAGYYJ010000202.1:0-72558 GCA_019671005.1 Hibiscus mutabilis | reverse complement strand
ATTTATTAATCCGATCCTGAATCATAATTTTATGCGTAATTACATCATTATCCTTCCAGCTTGTTTCGGAATTCGGAACTTGCCTAGATTTCTTTGATTTTAATTGACAATTTTGCCCTTACTGTTCTTAATAATTATTAGTCATATTTTGTAAATAGTAGTTTGAGCTAAAATTAGATATTTTAGTTAATATTAGAGGTTTCACCAGTCAAACTCGCTAATTTGAATATTTGGTAAATAGCAGATTGAGGTGAAACTTTTAATTTTGAAAAAGCTGTTAATATGAACTTTTTAAAATTAAAGGTTTTGATACAAAAATTATAATGACATTTTTATCCTTAGTATTTATCAAAAATTTCTAAATAATTTAAATTTAAACTTTTCTATTTTAATTTTTCACCTCGTATTTACATTGTGATATTTATAAATTAATATTATTTTTATTCTCACACATTTATATTTGTTTTTGAATTTAATAATTAATTAAATTATATTAAAAATAATTATATAAATAATAAATTGATATATACATCCTTCAAATATGCTTAGCAATATTATATTAAAAATTTATTTTTCACAATCTAATCAATATACAAAATACTGTTAACTAATAAATTATTCAAATAAGTATTGAATATAATCATATATTTATATGTCATTTTGTTTGTTTAAATAATCAAACAACTATCAGTTATCAATTAATTTTACCAAACACTTTTATACAATCAGCTATCAGCTAATACAATCAGCTATCAGCTATTAGTCAATATAATCCGCTATCAGCTAATTGTCAAACATGTCATTAATTTTACCTTTTCAAAATCGTTGTTTATTATAACTTTTTTTAATATCAAGAATTATTAAGATATCATTGTAGTTTAGCAATTTAAAAAATATATATGTAAAATAAAATATGTATTTTGTACTATATTTAAATTAAGATTAAAATTAAAATTACTTACGTTTTTAACTAGGCTTTTTTTTAATCGCTAAAACTTTTTTATTTGCCGACAATATATATTTACATTATTAAGTATTTAATATCATTTACATTACAATCTCATCAAACTAGTACGTTGGTCTTGATCATAACAAAAAATAATTTAAATTACGATAAATCTGATTAGATATTTATTAAAAAAATTATTTTTCGAAGTAATACAGATATATGTTAAATATTACATCTTATGTTATTTACATTTTTGGTTTAATATACTTTTTGTCCCTGACGTTTATTTATTTTCTCAACTTGCTTAATATTTTTTTTTGTCTCTTTTCCCCCAAATTTTTTTTTTATGTTCCAGTTTAATATATAAAAGAATTAAAAAATAATATAAATATAATAGTAATAAAAAATATTTAATAAACTCATCTTCCCCAACCTCCTGTTTTTTTTCTTCCCCTATCTTCCTCAACCACCCGTCTTTCTATTCTTCGCCACCTCCCATCTTCTCCTGATCTGTGACACATATGTTACTCAGACTTTTTGCGATAAAAATTATCTTCGGTTTGAAATCACAAGCGGATCTACAAACTATCGTTCATGAAATTTTTTGCAACGAGCTGTTGCTGTTGCTGTTCAAGCGCATAAGAGATGGACCAAGATTTTCAGTGTGCTGAAATGGTTCTCCATTAAAAGAAGAGTTAAAGAAAAATTTCGAGATCTTCAGATAAAGTCATAGACTGTCATATTTTTACGGATTCCATTGTTGTGGATTTTAGAAAAATACAACCTTGTGTCATATCAAATTAAACTATAATATATATTTATATAGCCATGTTACACAGAATTTGACTATCTATTGTAAAAAAAAATTATTATAATGCTTGGGTTGAGGTCTAAGAATTGAATGGTAAAGTTTATGAAGCCTATGCAAGTAGGATAAATTCTGCAGTTCTGATTATATTAACCGAAAGTTCTGCTACCGCTGGCTAATATAAATGTTTCAAGACTAACTCGAAAACACCAAAAAGAAAATGAGAGGTGGCGAACAAGGGGGAGATGGGAGGTTGGGGAAGATTGGGGAAAAAGAAAGGTGAAGAAGAATTAGAAATGGGAGGTTGGGGAAGATGTGTTTATTAAATATCTTTTATTAATATTATATTTATATTATATTATTTTTAAATTTTTTATATATAAAACCGGAAAAAAATAATTAATTGATGTGGCGTATTTTGATTGGTCATGACGAATTTTTTAAACGGTGTTAGTTTTGGGAGAAAAATATGGGTAACGTCATAAACTTTAAGGAGACAAAAGAGTTCAAAAAAATACTTTAGGGGCAAGTTAAGAAAATAGATAAACGTTAAGAACCCAAAAGTATATTAAGTCTATTTTTTTATTAAACGTTATTTGCATTAATTATTTCTTTGCGGAATAAATATAACATAATTGCCAGTCGAGTTGTGGTTTCTTTAAACGAATTGTGATTAGATATTCACTAGTTTGTAAATTATTATTCATTAAGAAATACAAAGATACATCATCAAAGCTACGTTATCTTATTTTGACAAAAAAAAAGCTACATTATCTTCTTTTTTTTGATGAAACGTTCTTTACATTAATTACTTTTTAAAATAATAAATATAACAAAAAAATATATCTCAATTTTTAATTTGATTAATAATATTATTATTCTAATATATAAATTATATAAATTTAAATAGGTTTAAACACGCAATATTCTTGAATCTATAAAATAATATAATTTTGAATACTTTAAACACGCAATATTTTTGGATTTATAAACGAACAATAATCTAAATTATTCAAGCGACGTAAAAAAAACATAACACTAAAGTTTCAAAACAAAAGAACTTTTGTTTCTCAAGTAACATGTACAAACAAAAATAATCAAACCAAACAACAATTTTTTTACAGTGTAATCCCTCCCCCACTTTCTCACATATGCCGTCAGAGCCCTCATTCCCTTACTGCAACTAAAATGCTCACCCAACCAAGCCGAGACACTACGCTTCCTTACCGTGCTGCCTTGTCAAGCAGAAACCCATTATGGTTCCCTAGATGCAACTTACAGTCGGATCGTGCATCACCATCCCCAAACCAGACCACCTGGACATCGTATCTTGCTTGGGAATGTAAAACCCCTTATTTCATTCGTATCGTGTATGGTTACTTTTCTTTCTTATTCTTCTTCTTCTTATTATTACTATTACTATTATTATGTGTATATATATACATGACTCCCTCAAATATTGGTTCTGACACACGTATATTCCTTGTTATATATGTGTATGTATAGGTGTCATTACTGTTATGTTATCATTATATATATATCATACCTTTACATATGTTTTCACAAATGGTTATTATATATATACATATTCGATACTATAATTATTATGATTTATATTTGTTTTTTTATATGTATTCTATGGTTTCTATTACATATATATTACTAATTCCTTTATTACATAAAGTTATGTTCAACATGAATATGGTCTTAAGTCAATTTTATACGTTTGTGTAATTACGAAATATGATCCTCACTCTCGGTCTTCGATCCATCCCTTGAATCGAACCTAAATAAATTTGACTAATGTCTGACCCGTCCCTCTAGCCTGGACCAAATCATTCGACTCGAATCGTTGACCAATTGTTAAACCGTTGATTTTGATCTGACTTTTGACCTTGTTGTTTAGTTAAATTCGGAGATTATAATGTTCGATTCTAAATATTCCTTCGAATGATCTGGTGATCAGCTTTTCAAATCAGATAAGTCTTTAAATATTGGTATTAGTGTTTTAGCCTTAGTTTGGTGGCATAGTGATGGTAATAATAATATAGAAATTATTCTCATAGGTACGAATACAGTTGGACCCAGTACTTTTAATCATGGGAAACAAGTTATTCAGTAGGTTGAGTTTGCTTTGGCTAAGGTGCGTTCTCTTTCCGTGCTATATATTCTGTGAAATGTTTTACAACTTGCATGATCACTTTTATGTGTTGTGATTACAATGTGTTTTGAGATATCATGCATACTGTGTCAGACTGTGTTTTAATGAATTTATCAGAATTTCTGAATTGTGATCCTCGTATTTAGTACGATATACTGTGATGTGATTTTTTATTTTACAATCATTACCGTATTTTATATGCATGAGATGTGATTGTACGAAGGAAGAATTGGCTTGGCCACTGTGATTGGTGAAACAAGGGTGAGGAGTTCTGGGGAACTACCTTCACTGTGACCTGTTGGCTTGCCTCCACTGTGATTGAAGTATGTAACTGGGAAATGTGTTTTGTCTGTGTCACCATTACATGCATTGTGTTTTACAGTGCTTTTATTAAATATCTTGAGAAAATTATTTTGGAACTGGGTTTGTGATTGCTTGCACTTTAGAGACACAATGGGCTCAATAGCTCACTCTCCCATAGTTTCTTTTACAGATAACTCAGTCTTTAGGCGACTTGGTACTTGGAGGATCTCGTGTTTTTTAGCTTTACTATATTTTAGTATAGACTTGAGTTTATTTATTTATTTAATTTAATTATTAGTTTTGGGATTTGATGCAATTTTAGATTTGGGGTTTATTATTTTTAGCACGCATTTTTAGACACAATATTCAGATTATATTATGAAATTTTCGGTTATTATTTCAATGCTTTAGTTTTGAAAAATTATTAAGTATTTAATTATTTTAAAATTATTGTACAGTTTTATAAATGAAATTGGTTTCTTGAGGGTAAGGTTTTCAATTGTGACTTCCTAAATTTGGCATTTTCTTTTTGGCCGGGTTTATGGGGTATATTTAGTGGTATCAGAGCTAAGTTCAACTCTCGGATTGTGAGGCTCAAGCTAAACGTTTTTAATTTTTTTTCACAATTTGCATGCATTAAATGTTTTGGGCAAATGAGAAGTTTTTTTGAGTAATTTATTACTACTTAATTATTATTTCAAAGTATTTTAAAGTGTGTTTTAAAATTTGAGACTTTGGTACCAATTCTGATCTTAGGTAATTACGTTTTGTAGATAGTTGAGTATGCCACCTCGTAAGAGCTTTATATTTGAGTGTGTTTCATCCGGATTCAGAAATAGAGGAATGTGTACTTGTTAGTTAGTGACCGTTATTGTAGACATAGAATTTATTTGAAATCTTTCTACCTTGTTGTATCAATAGGTCCATTTTCGAACCACATGAATCCCTGGGATAACTTCTTTTGAATAACCTTTAGCGATGATCCTAAATCGATGTAATGCCCCTGTTTTAGGGCTTAGCGATTTAGTGGGTTTTTAGACGGTCCTGTAATACCCCAAAAATTTTACTAAGTTATATACGGGTCATTTAGTACTAAGGTTTTGGCATAAGGTTAACTTAGTGACTAAAATGACAAAAGATAAAAAGTTTGTGACCAAAATAATAAGTTGGTAAAAGTTTAGGGACCCAAGTGTAAATTTCACAAAGATGATTTTTATTCAGTATGAGGATAAATTCGATCAAAATAAGGATTTTGGTAATATTTTTGGAGGTTAGGATGCAGTAGAAAATATAAAATGTGGATCAAATAAAATTATTAAGCGTGCTCAGATTAGAAAAAGATGCTACCCGATAAAGATTTCGGGTAATTATCGGTATTTTTGGATCGAGTCAAATTTCTAAGTTTGACTTTATTAAATGGAGGATTTTGTATGAAAATATGATTTTATTCATGGAATTAGGGAAATATATGATTCCCGGGGTTAGAGTTGATAGTTTGATAGAGGAAAAATCGTAAAAGGTGAAAATCGGGAAATTGGATCGAACAAAAATCATAAATGATATTTTATGATTATTTAATGATGATGGCCGGTTGGATTGGAACCAACCTAGTTCAAATGTAATGGGATAGCATAATTTTGAACTAGTTGTAATTTTTATTTAGTTAAATGGGTATTTTTGGAAAGAATTCATTTTTTCGAAACATGTGGCATTTTTCTATAAAAGATGAACAATTTAGTTCATCTTCTTCACGGGGTTTTCGAAACTAAGAGAAAATTGGGAGAAAATATCAAAATTTTCTCAAGCTAATTTCAAGGCTTTTGATCAAGAATTCAAGCAAGGTTCTTTGAGTTGCAAGAAATACCAGGGAAGGTACAAGTTTTCAAGGAAATTAAAAGATTAATGAGTAAGCTTAGTGAGGCAAGATAATAAATGGCCCATGTGAGTGCATACATGTTTTAACTTGTATGTTTGTTAACATGCATTTTTTAAGGTAAAAATTTATTTTATAAAGCATGACATGAATTTTAGCATGATACTTTATTTTAATGATTTAAATATTATGATACATTTTCATGCTTATACATGTTTTATAGCATGACAAATGCATGACAAAGTTATTTGATGAAATTTTTAAGAGGCAATATACCACGAATGTTATAAAGTATATTGGAGTATGAGCTCCAGTATAAAGATGTTTTACATGATGTATATATATATGTTTGAAAGTATGGAATTTGGGTTACTTGCCATGAATTGCAGGAATTGTTTTTAAAAGTTTGCCCTTGGTAATTATAATGTTGAGTATTGTATTATAAAGTTATTGACACTCTTATGTGTCTCGGCACTTTACTGTGTCTACGAGTAAGTTATCGACACTTCTATATGTCTCGGCACTTTAATGTGTCTACGAGCATGATATTGACACTTCATTGTGTCTTGACATTTCAATGTGTCTACAAGTAAGAAAAGAATAATACAAGTCACTTGATAATTACTATGGGCTATATGATATCATATGATAGCTATATGGTTTTACAAGATAACATATGCTTTTATGTTAAAGAATGATTACAGTATGCTTTACTGCATAAGTAATTCCTACATTACAAGTTATATGATTTATTGATTATCATGCATATGAAAGTATCATGCATTATTAAACATTTATAAATATTACTTATCTTATGCCTCACTAAGTTATACATAGTGTGTGATTGTTTCACGCGTAGGAAAAGAGAACTGTTGGGAGTAAGGAGCTTTAGCGAACATCATCAGTCGAAAACAGGTATATCAGTATCAGTAATATAATTTTTATGTTGTTTGATATTTACTAGTCGACATGTATAGTAAAATGTGAAGCATGCTCTGATATGAATCATATTTTATTCAGAATCTGAATGATTTTAAATTAGGCATTTTATTATTTATATGCAAATGGATCAAACTGTTAAGTTGCTGCCTGAATCTAGTTTCAAAATTGAATGTGAAATTATTAAGTTTAAATTTTACGCGATTAATTATTTTTACAGTCAAAGATAAGATTTTCTTAATATTAAAGAATTATTTTACAAGTATCATATGACATCCCCAACTCTTATTCAGCGATGAATATGGGAAATAGGTGTTACATTTAATGGTATCAGAGCTACAGGTTTAGCCGGTTCTAGGCGTTAAAAGTGATTTTATGTCAAAAAGTTTATACATGCCATTAGGATATCAATATTACTGATTTGATGTTTATATGATTTGATTGATGTTGTTCCTTACTAATATGAAATGAGATAAGTTATAATTAATAGTTGAGTTAAGAAGATTGAGATGAACTAGTAAATGAGAGGTTCCGGAAAGAACTATAGTGGTAATAAATAAGGTTAACCATAACCTTTTTGGTTAATCAGAACAAGAAAGAACATTGGCACACTAGGGAGTGCCTGTACAGGATTTGGGAAATCCTGAATTTCATAGTGAAGGTGGTTTGATGATTGTTGACCTATGGATATTGAATCTGAAGTTGAAGATAAAGTATTCTTAAAGGTATCAACATGGAAGAAAGTCCTACGATTTGGACAAAAAGAGGAAACTTAGTACCAAAATTGTTGGACCATATGAAGTTAAAGAGTTAAGGAACAAGAAAATTCCTTTGGTCAAAATTCTTTGGAAGAACCACAAGATTGAGAAGGCCATTGGGGAAAGCTTAGAAAAATATGAAAAAGCAATATTCGTAACTATTCAAATTAGTTACGTTCTAAAATTTGAGGACAAATTTTATTTTAAGGGGTAGAATTATAATACCCCGAAAATTTTACTAAGTTATATACGGGTCATTTAATACTAAGGTTTTGGCATAAGGTTAACTTAGTGACTAAAATGATAAAATGTAAAAGTTAGTGACCAAAATGAAATGTTGGTAAAAGTTCAGGGACCCAAGTGTAAATTTTCCCAAAGATGATTTTTATTCAGTATGGGGATAAATTCGATCAGAATAAGGATTTTGGTAATAGTTTTTGAGGTTAGGATGCAGTAGAAAATATAAAATTTGGATCGAATAAAATTGTTAAGCGTGCTCAGATTAGAGAAATATGCTACCCGATAAAGATTTCGGGTAATTATCGATATTTTTGGATCGAGTCAAATTTATAAGTTTGACTTTATTAAATGGAGGATTTTGTATGAAAATATGAATTTATTCATGGAATTAGGGAAATATATGGTTCTCGGGTTAGAGTTGATAGTTCGATAAAGGAAAAATTGTAAAAGGTGAAAATCGGGAAATTAGATCGAACAAAAATCATAAATGATATTTTATGATTATTTAATTATGATGGCCTGTTGGATTGGAACCAACCTAGTTCAAATGTAACGGGATGGCATAATTTTGAACTAGTTGTAATTTTTATTTAGTTAAAGGGGTATTTTTGGAAAGAAAGAAAAATGAATTTAAAATTCATTTTTTTAGAAACATGTGGCATTTTTCTATAAAAGATGAACAATTTAGTTCATCTTCTTCATGGGGTTTTCGAAACTAAGAGAAAATTGGGAGAAAAATATCAAAATTTTCTTAAGCTAATTTCAAGGCTTTTGATCAAGAATTCAAGCAAGGTTCTTTGAGTTGCAAGAAATGCCGGGGAAAGTACAAGTTTTCAAGGAAATGAAAATATTAATGAGTAAGCTTAGTGAGGCAAGATAATAAATGGTCCAAGTGAGTGCATACATGTTTGAACTTGTATGTTTGTTAACATGCATTTTTTTAAAGGTAAAGATTTATTTTATAAAGCATGACATGAGTTTTAGCATGATACTTTATTTTAATGATTTAAAGATTATGATACATTTTCATGCTTATATATGTTTTATAGCATGACAAATGCATGACAAAGTTATTTGATGAAATTTTTATGTGGCAGTATACCACGAATGTTATAAAGTATATTGGAGTATGAACTACTCCAGTATAAAGATGTTTTACATGATGTATATATGTATGTTTGAAAGTATGGAATTTGGATTACTTGCCATTAATTGCAGGAATTATTTTTAAAAGTTTGCCCTTGGTAATTATAATGTTGAGTGTTGTATTATAAAGTTATTGACACTCTTATGTGTCTCAGCACTTTACTGTGTCTACGAGTAAGTTATCGACACTTTTATGTGTCTCGACACTTTAATGTGTCTACGAGCATAATATTGACACTTCATTGTGTCTTGACATTTCAATGTGTCTACGAGTAAGAAAAGAATAATACAAGTCACTTGATAATTACTATGGGCTATATGATGTCATATGATAGCTATATGGTTTTACAAGATAACATATGTTTTTATGTTAAAGAATGATTGCAGTATGCTTTACTGCATAAATAATTCCTACATTACAAGTTATATGATTTATTGATTATCATGCATATGAAAGTATTATGCATTATTAAGCGTTTATAAATATTACTTATCTTATGCCCCCACTAAGTTATACTTAGCGCGTGATTGTTTCACGGGTAGAAAAAGAGAAGCGTTGGGAGTAAGGAGCTTTAGCGAACATCATCGGTCGAAAATAGGTACATCAGTATCAGTAATATAATTTTTATGTTGTTTGATATTTACTAGTCGGTATATATAGTAAAATGTGAAGCCTGCTCTGATATGAATCATATTTTATTCAGAATCTGAATGATTTTAAGTTAGGCAGTTTTATTATTTATATGCAAATGGATCAAACTGTTAAGTTGCTTCCTGAATCTAGTTTCAAAATTGAATGTGAAATTATTAAGTTTAAATTTTACGCGATTAATTATTTTTATAGTCAAAGATAAGATTTTCTTAATATTAAAGAATTATTTTACAAGTATCAGGTGGCATCCCTAACTCTTATTCAGCGATGAATACGGGAAAGGGGTGTTACAGGTCCGGTGGACCTGAGTAGAGATTCGAGTCGGTTTCGGGGTCGTATATTTTGGTGTTGGAAAAATTATGGAAAATTCTTAAAAATCATTATTAATTATGTATTTAATAATGGTGGAATCAATTTGGAAAATGAGTTTTGGAAGATGGACATTTTGGTTAGTGACCAAAATGGAAGTTTTGAAAACCGTGATTTTCTAGTGACTAAAATGAAAAGGCTCAAATACTTAGAATCTTTAAGGAGCTATTTTACCAATTATTTTATGAATATTTCTCCCTTAATTTAACAGATTTTAACATGTGATTTAATTGGTAATTAAAGAGGATTTTGTTAAAAAGTTGGTTATCTTTTCTAAAACAAAAAAATCACGTCATTTTCTCTCAACTTTTTCTCTCCATTCTCTCCTCAGCTAAACACTCAATTTTCATCAAATTTCCAGAGGTGAGGTGGTTTCTAATTTGATTTTACTATATCAAATTGTTTTTATAAAGATTGTTTATACAAAATCTTACTATAATCTTGTGTTTTGTTAGCTTTTCACAAATCAATTGAGGGAGAAACTTCACAATAGGGGTAAGGTCCGATATCTGCTCTATTGTATGGTTCTTTATTGAAATTCCCCAAGCATTTGATCCTTGATTTTGTGTTTTTAATCTTATTTTGATGATTCTCTAATGTTTAATTGAGTTCTTTGGGGAAATGAATTGACTCGTGAATTGAATCTGATTTCTAGTAAGTGAGGTTGTTTTGATTCATATTTTGGATGTTTAATAATGTTGACAAGAGGTTTTTATCAATGAATCCCGAAACTTATGAATCTCTATTTGTTTAGGTTGTTAGTTTTGAGGTTTTGTGGTGTTTTTATGGTTGTAAGGTTGCTGGAGGTGGTAGGTTGTTTTGAATCTGTTTTTAGATGTGTTTTGATGTTGGAAGGATGCTAGGTTGATAGATGTTGGTTGAGTTATGAATCGAAGTGTTTTGGTTATGTTTTCGGTTGTTGTGGAGGGTTAATTATGGAGGTTTTGTGAGAATCCGAGAAGGATTGTGGTTGTTGTGTTTGGAATGCATTGTGATGCATTAATCCTCTGTTGTTTTGTGGTAAAAACATGGGAGGTTGATCCAGAAGTGATTAGAGAAGCGTATGAGGCTTTGGATACTTGTTTTCGTGTCGGCGAATCGAGTTTTGCGTATCGATAAGTGAAAACGTGGATTCCAACATTGGAATGCTTTAAATGTGGTTTTTGGGAGTTTAGGTAGAGCTTGAAACACTTACCTAAGCTCGGAAGTAAGTAAAGTGATTTTACTCTCTCGGTCGTGCTAGTATTAAATGGTTTTATGCACTTGTTTGATTTACATGTTACCTACTATTTAAGCATGATTTAAAGTATTTGATATACTATTTTTAAGCATGTTTTGCTGAAGGATGCACATGGTAAGTGATCTTTGTAAGTATGGTTTATACTTGTGTTTTAAAGCATGGATTTTGCTTTGGAAAGGGAATTGTTTAATGCTTGTTAAAAACAGCGAGGTAAAAGTTGTTTGGTTAATTATATTGGCAAGCGATGTGGTTTTAAAATTGTTATCGGATATAGTTGGCCGGCCATAGGATTGAGTGCACTGTAAAATAAGTCACCTTGGATGTTGAGGGGTTTATACGGTGTATCGAATACTCTATCCAAGTACCCTAATGGTAGATGGGTTAAACAGTATTGAATACTCATTAGTGGGTTAAGCATCTAACCAATAAGAGGGATGGGTATCCCTGTGGGTTGTTATTGTACCTGGTTGTTATTGTACCGCGATTGTGATTGTATCGCTATTCCAATTGAGATGACTTGAAGTGTTGGGTTAACACTTGTTGAATCTGTGTATCCGATGAACTCTTTTGTTAATGGAATTGTCTAATGATCACTTGTAAGCCAATATAATTGTTGATGTATCATTGAAATGTTTTATGATTTATAATGTGATTTATACATGCTTTCTCCTTAAGCTTTACATTTGGTAGTAATGCATGGGAAGGCTTAAGTAGAGGGTTAGCAATGTGACTTGCTGTTGATTAATGATACATGTAGCACATGGTTTAATATGCTGATTTTAGTGATGTAAAGTGCATGTTCTAAAAGGGCATGGTAATGTTTTAAAGGAATATATTAAATGAATGGTTTTAAATGCATTAATGGTGTTTGTTTTTAGCACTCCTCACTAAGCCTTGTGTGCTTACACTCTCGTTGTCCATCAATGCAGATAATTGAGGTATTGGAGGGCAGCTAGAAGCAAGAGGATCTTGGCAAGACTCGTTTCCAAAGTATGTTTTGGTTTAAACTATAATGAATAATGGCAATGGGGTACTTGTTGTATTTTGGGAGGTGTTTTGTGGAACTCCCTGTTTGAGCATGTTTCTTTAATTGCTCTTGGGTTGTAAATGACCTTTAAGGATTGTTTTTGGTGCTGGTTTATACTTGGATAAGTTGGTTGGATGGATATTAGGAAGCATGCCTATAGATTTCCTCTTTGATGCATGAATCCTTGTTATGTTGTTAGAATTGTGATGCCTGTTGGTATGAGATATGTTTGACATGTTAGTAATGTGTTTATAGCACGTTGGAGTGTTTTGAGTATGCTTTTGGAGTGAAAAATCAGCCAAATATGACATTACAAGCCCAGGCGTACCGATACGCGGGGGACCGTATCGGTACGGCTAGGCAAATACAGGCTTGTGGGATCGGTACGGGTTTAGTGCGTTTCGATACGCCTAGGAAATTTTGGCCTGGCATACCGGTACGGGGAAGGGCGTTTCGATGCTATTTTAGCCTATGGAATTCATTTTTGCAACTCGAGCCAGCGTATCGAAACACTTGAGAAACCGTATCGGTACGGTTTAAAATATTTCAAAATTTTGGTATTTCAGTTAGGCTTATCGATACGGCTTGGTGGTGTATCGAAACAGAGTGTTTCAAACCGTATCGATACGGGCTTACTTGTTTCGATATGGTTGACTGTATTTTCGGTGAATGACATGTTTGGGTAGTTTTGCTTTCTTTGCATTTTAGTCCATGTATCTTGCCAATGAAATTATATGAGGTCAAATGATCGGAATGAGCTGAAATTTGGGATAGAGGTATAAAACCTGACTAATTAAATATTGGTAACCTAAAAGTGGTCTTAAATCTTGAAATCCTCTATACTTACAGTTTGGTCCGTAAATTGCAAATGTGACCAATTGGATGTCAAATTGATGCCCGATTGAGTTGGGGTTGCACCTGATGTCTGTATGAACATGTAGGAGTAATAATTTGCATCTAGACAAGATAAAAAGAAAAAATGGATCGGGTTTGGCTATATCTCTTCGGTTTGCTACGGCAAACCTAATGTAGCCTCCTTAGTTCGGTTGGGCGTCTAGGCTGGGTCAAGGGGGTTACACTCGAACTTTGATTAAGGACATGAACTTTAGTTAATCGAACAAATGATCGTGACTGTATCCGTTCCTACGAATTTAAGACCAAAGCCTCTCTAAAAACTTTGTGTTGTGATTCGTAACCTGATCCGCAATGTGCTTTTAAAGTTTCTATCTAAACATCTGTGTTTTGGGGAATCTACCGCTAGGTTTAGAAATTTCGAGGACGAAATTTCTTTTAAGGGTGAGAGAGTTGTAACACCCCAAAAATATTCCTAATTCAAAAATCCTAAATTTGAAATCCCTAAATTAAAAACCTTAGAAATTGGGAATTAGAAATCAGAAAACCTAATTCTGAATTTGGGAATTTAATTGGAATTTTGTTTGGATATGTGACTAGATTATGAAAATCAGAACTTTAGGGATTGGTTTTAAATTCGGGTAAACCTTGTGACCCTTATCTTGTGAATTAACCACTTGTGTATGTTAAATACACACTTTTCAACCTTAAAATTAAAAAAGAATCGGTGCTTTTGCTTTTCATTCTCTGCAGCTGCGTAATCCCTTCCTCACTTTCTCACATATGTCGTCAGAGCTAGGGGTGTTCATAATCAGATATCGGATCAGATTAGATCTGATTTTTTTTAATATCCAATTTTTCAGATCGACGATATAGTTATTCGTATTCAATTCAGAAAAAAATGGATATCCAAATATTCGGATATCAGATAATCGATCGGATATTCAGATATTCGAATATCTGAAAATATATTTTAATTTAATTATTTTTTCAAATTTGAAGTTCGTATTTATGAAAATTTCATAATTTCGAATATAACAAACAACAAATTGCTAAATATCACATCTATGAAAATTTATATTTTTTTTAATTTTCGGATATAACAAGTATCAAATTGTTAAAAATAACAAAATTAAATTTTTTAAAATTTTTATTTTCGGATTTTCAGATTTTCGGATAATTCGAAACTTGAGATATTGCGATCCGTATCCAATCCAAAAAATTTAAAATCGGATCAGATATCCGATCTGAAAATAAAAATCAGATCGAATATCTAAATTTTTGATTCAGATCAATGGATAATCGGATCAGATCGGTCGGGTCGGATATTTTTTAACACCCCTAGTCAGAGCCCTCACCCCCTTACTGCAACTAAAATGCTCACCCAACCAAGCCAAGACACTACGCTTCCTTACCGTGCTGCCTTGTCAACCAGAAACCCATTATGGTTCCCTCGATGCAACTTACAGTCGGACCGTGCATCACCATCCCCAACCCAGACCACCTGGACATTGTATCTTGCTTGGGAATGTAAAACCCCTAATTCATTCGTATCGTGTATGGTTACTTTTCTTCCTAATTATTATTATTATTATTATTATTATTATTATTATTATTATTATTATTATATACATGATTCCCTCAAATATTGGTTCTGACACACGTATATTCCTAGTTATATATGTGTATGTATAGGTGTCATTACTGTTATGTTATCATTATATATATATATATATATATATATGTATCATACCTTTACATATGTTTTCACAAATGGTTGTTATATATATACATATTTTATACTATAATTATTATGATTTATATTTGTTTTTTATATGTATTCTATGGTTTCTATTACATATATATTACTAATTCCTTTATTACATAAATTCGAAGATTATACTGTTCGATTCTCACTCTCGGTCTTCGGATCCATATTTTGAATCAAACCTAAAAGAAATTGACTAATGTCTGACCGTCCCTCTAGCCTGGACCAAACCATTCGACTCGAACCGTTGACCAATTGTTAAATCGTTGATTTTGATAAGACTTTTGACATTGTTGTTTAGTTAAATTCGAAGATTATATTGTTCGATTCTAAATATTCCTTCGAACGATTTGGTGATTAGCTTTTCAAATCAAATAAGCCTTCAAATATTGGTATTAGCGTTTTAGCCTTAGTTTGGTGGCATAGTGATGGTAATAATAGTATAGAAATTATTCTCATAGGTACATATACAGTTGGACCCAGTACTTTTAATCATGGGAAACAAGTTATTCAGTAGGTTGAGTTTGCTTTGGCTAAGGTGCATTTTCTTTCCGCGTTATATATTATGTGAAATGTTTGACAACTTACATGACCATTTTTCTGTATTGTGATTACAATGTGTTTTGAGATATCATGCATATTATGTCAAACTGTGTTTTAATGAATTTATCAAAATTTTTAAATTGTGATCCTCGTATTTAGTACGATATACTATGATGTGATTTTGTGTTTTACAATCATTACCATATTTTATATGCATGGGATGAGATTGTACAGAGAATAAGTGGCTTGGCCACATTGTGATTGGTGAAATAAGGGTGAGGAGTTATGAGAACTTCCTCCATTGTGACCGGTTGGCTTTGCCACCACTGTGATTAGACTATGTAGCTGGAAAATGCGTTATGTCTGTGTCACCATTACATGCATTGTGTTTTACCGTGCTTTTATTAAATATCTTGAGAAAATTATTTTGGAACTGAGTTTGTGATTATTTGCACTTTAGAGACACACTGAGCTCAATATCTCACTCCCTCATAGTTTGTGTTATAGATAACTCGTGTTTTAGGCGATTGGTACTCGGAGGATCTCGTGTTTTTCAGCTTTACTATATTTTAGTATGGACTTGAGTTTATTTATTTATTTAATTTAATTATTAGTTTTGGGATTTTATGTAGTTTCATATTTGGAGTTTATTATTTTTAGCATGTATTTTTAGACTTTATATTCAGATTATATTATAAAATGTTTGGTTATTATTTCAATGCTTTAGTTTTGACAAATTAGTAAGTATTTAATTATTTTGCAATTATTTTACAGTTTTATAAATAAAATTAGTTTCTTGAGGGTAAAGTTTTCAAATGTGACTTTCTAAATTCGACATTTTCTTCTTGGTCGGGTTTAGGGGTTACAGTATCATTTTATTTTTACTGTTAACAAGTTGATTTGGTATGATAAGGTACTATCAATTAAATTAGAATGATCGTTTTACTTTCATAACAGACATTTGTAGTACGTAATCTAAATTAATTATTAATCAATTAATGGATTAAAAAAATATGATTATAAAAAAAGAAAACAAGATATTTTTATTTTATTCCAAATATCAAATAAAATGTGGCATGCTTTTATTGGTTAAGAGAACAGAATGATAGTTTAAGTTTTTTTTTTTGAACAATTCTTATCTAGTAGAGGGGAATAAAGCTCCTGACGGGCATTAAATCTACAATTTAAGAGGGAGAATGATGTAAATTGAGTGGCTTGTCACTGCACCAAAGTTAAATTGACAGTTTAAGTATATTTATAATTAGATAATATGAAGTATTTAAATGGGAAAATTATAGTTAAGAGTGTTTTTACGTATAAACTTATTTTGTATGGTACAATAATCTATCAGACTATCACTTAAAACTTAATAAATAAAAGGGCAAGGAAGTAACTTCGAGAGTAAACTTATCCGCCTCCACTTGCCACTTACACCATCTATCACGTATGTCGGGTGAAATAACACAATCCTGTAAGGAGAAAATGGTACTTTGAAAATCTCTCACGTCGGTTTTTTAATATTATTTTTCGTTTAGAAAAGATTTATGTTTCTTTTTTTAACTCTATAAAACTCTCATCCCCTGGCGGCCTTTCCTTTACGTTACCAGAACATAAGAGATGTTTAGGTGCTTGCCCTAACTTTTACCGGTTACCGCCTTGTGACGCCCACTATTCAACACAACTACACAAGTACTCAGCGGTCTTTGCCACGTGAACTTACACGTGTCGGTCTGAATCTTACCTTAACTAGTCATTGTTTATTTTTTAATAAATGCTGTTAGTTTTATTCAAAATACAAAATATTTAAAATTACAATGAATTTACGATCATAATTATAAATTAAATATATAATTTAGATATTTTTTATCATCATTAACACAAAAAAATTAATTGCTTGAAATCGTACAAAAATCATTCAAATAAAAAGTTAAAAACCTAACTAAGACTCAAACAAATATAGAGGAAACATGTATTGAAAATTAATAAAACAAAAAATAAGTAAATATGAGAGATAAGAAAAGAAAAGTAAGGAATATGATTAATACAAAAATTAATGCTGTCGTCAGCTAAAACAAAAAAAATTGAAAACGACGCTTGAGGAGAGAAAAACCTAGTCATTGTATATTTTTAAATAGTGTGTATTGTAGTATATGATTTAGAGCCGTCTCGAAAATTTTCGAGGCCATGAGCGAAAATTAAAATTGAACCCTTATATAAAGAAAGCATATCACATTACGAATAGAAATTCTCTACCTATATTTAGAGGTTTGGAGTTTAGGGTTATAGTTTAAGGTTATGATTTAGGATTGAGGTTTAAGGTATTGAGTGCATAGTTTAGGATTTAGTATTTAAAAGTTAAGGTTAAGGCTTAGAATTTAATTTTTTAATGTTAGACATAGAAATTGGCACCGAAAAGTGATAAATAATTTTTATTCATTTCATTACTTTGAACAATTAATTTAATATTTCAAACATAATATTTTCATTATTAAATTAATTAATTAATTTAGAAAAGAAAATTAAAATTTTACCATTAAATTAATATATTTATTTGATAAATTAAAAAATTAAAAAATATGGATAATAAAATTTTAGGGGCCCTAGACTAATTAGGGGCGCTAAACTGGTTGGGGGCCCTGAGCGGTCGCTCAGGATGCTCCCCTTATAGTCGGCCCTGATATGATTGTTAATCTTAATCTTTTGATAAGTACATACATTGTATAAATAAATTGTTCAAACTCGAATATATTAAGAATAATAACCCCTTCCTGCTAGTCACTTTTTATTAAATAAATAATAAATATAAAATATTAAAATAAAACCATTTTTATTATAATACTAATAAGGAAAAAGCTTTGATACACAGGCCGTGTAAGTTAAAGTTAAGTTTTAGGGGTTAAGGTTTTAGTTTAGGGGTTTAGGTTGTAGGGTTTAGAATTCAATGTTAGTGTTTAGAATTTAGTGTACAAGTTTAAGGTTTATGGTTTAACTTTTTAGGGTTAGGGTTAGAAATTTAGAATTTAGGTTTTTATAGTGTAAATATACAAGCTTGTATAAAATTAATTTTACACAACATGTGTATCAAAGTTTTACTCTACTAATAAATACTCTATCAAAATGAAATAAAATAATTATTATTTTTACAAGTTAAATGAAAAGGGCTTACCCCTGTTTGACTTTTTATGAGATTTTGTTGCAGCGTCGTCAAAAAGAGCTTGCACTTGCAAGGCAGCAATCATTAACAATTGGAAGTGACAAACAGAAATGTTTCCGAGTAATTCTTCCACTGGGATTTACAAATTGCAACCAAAAAGCAATGCTAAAGGCCAGAGCTAATGCCTTCCAGCAAATCAAGCTTAGAAATTTGATTTTTTTTTTCCCTTCCAAAACAGTAAAAACAAATGTAGACCATAATAAAATTGATATAAATATACTAAAAATTTGTTTATACTTGAATTTGATCTGGCTAATTTTTCTGCATAAAAATTCTAGTAATATACTCTTTCATGTTTACTCGAATGGAAACACCAACAGCTTCGATGATTTAAGACGTGAAGAGCGGCTTAACACCAACTGCATGATCATCATGAGCAAGTGAAATCAGCCTGTGGGTTAAGAATATACAATGCATCAGAATCCAAGAAATTGGAAGAAAAAAAGGTGAGTGAGATTTGTCTAGAAGATGGAGAGATTTCAACGAGTTCTTTACCTAACGATTGCAACTTTTGCTTTGGTTTTAAGTTCTTTCATCCCCAAGCCTGCTCCTCATGTTTTTTCTTCTTCTTTTATCACCATTTTGCTACCAAACTTATTTAATGCAAATCCATGTAATGGCTATTTACTTCTCTGAGTTTATTACATTACATGGATTACATTGCAGTATAAGTTTGGAAATTTAATAGACAAACAAATGATGGAAAGAAGAAAAGAAAATGATGGAAACAGACAGATGGGAGGTCATTGAAGCTTGTAAAAGCAGGGAGATAAAGAGGCAATGGTTGGTAGTTGGAAAAAAAAACACAGAGGAAAGCTTAGCTTCAAGGCAATGTAGACTCTGCAACAAACGACACTGTCCCTTAATGCACATGTTCAGCTCCCGACAAAACTCTATTTCATCCCTTCTCTCGCTTGTCTTGTTCCTCATTCATTCATTGATTCCCTCCTCTCATCATCTCCAATGGAAGCCAGCGCTGGACTTGTTGCCGGCTCACACAACCGCAATGAACTTGTCGTCATTCATGGCCATGAAGAGGTAACAAAGAAAGAACATCAGTTTTATGAAACAGTTTGCTTAAACCCCATTCTTTTGTTTTAGTTGATGAAGGGATTATTGATTGTGTCATTGGTTCATTCAGCCTAAACCTCTGAAGAACTTGGATGGCCAAGTTTGTGAGATTTGTGGCGATGAAATCGGGTTGACGGTCGATGGAGATCTTTTCGTGGCCTGCAACGAGTGTGGTTTTCCTGTTTGTAGGCCTTGTTATGAGTATGAAAGGAGGGAAGGGAGTCAACAATGTCCTCAGTGCAAAACTAGATACAAGCGTCTCAAAGGTATTGGCATTTTGACATTCATATTCTTGGTGCAGCCGCCATTTTTTTTTTCTAACAAGTGAGCTCTAAATCTATACTTTTCTGGTTTGATTGTGTGGTGAAGGGAGTCCTAGAGTGGAGGGAGATGAAGATGAAGAAGATATTGATGATATCGAACATGAATTCAACATCGATGATGAACAAAACAAGCATAGGAATATTCCAGAATCGATGCTTTATGGGAAGATGAGCTACGGGAGAGGCCCTGAAGATGATGAAAGTTCTCAAATCCCTCCAGGTTTAGCTGGTATCCGGTCGAGGCCGGTAAGAAAAGTTATTTATATGTAACTGACATTCAGCAACAACATGAAAATTATATCCCAAATGCCATGAAAATCCTTCATAATAATGACATCCTTCTTTCTGTTTGTTGCAGGTGAGCGGGGAATTCCCAGTAGGAAGCTCTCTTGCTTATGGGGAACACATGTCAAATTCTTCCCTCCATAAACGAGTTCATCCTTATCCCACATCTGAACCTGGTATGTTTAATCTTGTATTATCTAAAAGTATTTTTGTTTGCATCAATTATCTGATTTCTTAACCACAAAACAAAGTTTCAAGTTTTCAAACAAATTGACTATGCATATATGTATATATATTGGCAATAAAAAGGAAGTGCAAGATGGGATGAAAAGAAAGAGGGAGGATGGAGAGAAAGGATGGATGATTGGAAACTGCAGCAAGGAAATTTGGGTCCTGAAAATGATGATGCCTATGATCCTGACATGGCCATGTAAGTATTTATTGCTGTTATATGCCGACAAGGGAAGAAAACTTGAATGTGCTTTCTCATGCAAAACCCTCTTACAGGCTCGATGAAGCTAGGCAGCCATTGTCAAGGAAGGTGCCAATTGCATCCAGTAAGCTCAATCCTTATCGTATGGTGATCGTGGCTCGTCTGGTTATCCTTGCTTTCTTTCTCCGCTATCGAATTATGAACCCGGTGCATGATGCAATTGGACTGTGGCTAACTTCTGTGATCTGTGAAATCTGGTTTGCCTTTTCGTGGATCCTTGATCAGTTCCCAAAATGGTTCCCTATTGACCGTGAGACGTATCTCGATCGCCTTTCCCTCAGGTAAACAGATTTTACAAAGTTCTAGCAACTCTTAAGTGACTATTTTTATCCATAATCAAACACAATGGTTGATGCAGGTATGAGAGGGAAGGTGAGCCTAACATGCTTGCTTCGGTCGATATCTTTGTCAGTACGGTGGATCCACTGAAAGAACCCCCTTTAGTAACAGCAAATACAATTCTATCCATCTTGGCCGTGGACTATCCTATGGATAAGATCTCTTGCTACATTTCTGATGATGGTGCTTCCATGCTTACTTTTGAAGCATTGTCCCAAACAGCTGAATTTTCCAAAAAATGGGTGCCATTCTGTAAGAAATTCGCTATAGAGCCCCGAGCACCAGAGATGTACTTTACTTTAAAGGTTGATTATCTCAAGGACAAAGTCCAGCCAACATTCGTGAAGGAGCGTCGAGCTATGAAGGTTTGTATATTTGAACTCCCGAAGAAAAAAATCTGAGTTTTAAATTGCAGTGAGAAGATCTTTACAATTTTCACGGTGCTTAACAGAGAGAATATGAAGAATTCAAGGTTAGGGTAAATGCACTTGTAGCCAAAGCCCAGAAGGTTCCTCTAGAAGGGTGGATCATGCAAGATGGGACACCATGGCCAGGAAACAATACCAAAGATCACCCTGGTATGATTCAAGTATTTCTCGGTCAAAGCGGAGGCCATGATACTGAAGGAAATGAGCTTCCTCGCCTCGTTTATGTATCTCGAGAGAAAAGGCCTGGTTTTGCGCATCACAAGAAAGCTGGTGCCATGAATGCCCTTGTAAAGATCTTAAGCATTTACTAACTTCTGTTTCATTCTAGTTCCCCTTCATTTCTAAGGCCTAACTTTTATGTGCTAATAAATCTGTTAATCTATGCAAAAATTTCAGGTTCGTGTTTCTGGAGTGCTTACAAATGCCCCTTTTATGTTGAACTTGGATTGTGACCATTATATAAATAACAGCAAGGCTGTAAGAGAGGCTATGTGCTTCTTGATGGACCCTCAAATTGGAAGAAAGGTTTGCTATGTCCAATTCCCTCAACGGTTCGATGGTATTGATAGACACGACCGATATGCCAATCGAAACACAGTTTTCTTTGATGTAAGTGCATCAAATAATCTACTTTTCAAACTTTTTGAAATGGCCAAATGGGACTACATGCTTGTTTTTGTACACTACAAGATGATACAGGGACGAATAATGAATCAAACTCTTAACTCTTGTTCTCTGGTTTATGCAGATTAACATGAAAGGTCTAGATGGTATACAAGGTCCCGTATATGTCGGCACTGGGTGTGTTTTCAGAAGGCAAGCTCTATATGGTTATGAACCTCCAAAGGGGCCTAAGCGCCCGAAGATGGTAACCTGTGGTTGCTGCCCTTGCTTTGGACGCCGTAGAAAGGATAGAAAGCATTCAAAGGATGGTGGAAATGCAAATGGTCCAAGCCTGGAAGGTGGTTAAAATGACATTTTATTCTTGGTTTTCAATTTCAAGCAGGTGACTTTATTGTTTATGCACTAACTTCAAAACCCTTTTTTTAATATACCAACAGCAACCGAAGATGACAAGGAGTTCTTGATGTCCAACATGAACTTTGAAAAGAAATTCGGACAGTCGGCCATTTTTGTAACTTCAACCCTGATGGAACAAGGTGGTGTCCCTCCTTCCTCAAGCCCTGCAGCTCTGCTCAAAGAAGCCATTCATGTAATTAGCTGTGGTTATGAAGACAAAACAGAATGGGGAAGCGAGGTACTAAATGCCAACCGCTTGAAATTTTATATGACATTCCCACTTCAGATTTAGAAAGAATTCATGTTTTTAAGTTTAAACATTAATCCGACTTTTGTACCTTCCGCATGTGCAGCTTGGCTGGATTTATGGCTCAATTACAGAGGATATTCTAACAGGTTTCAAGATGCACTGCCGGGGATGGAGGTCAATATATTGCATGCCAAAGTTGCCTGCATTCAAGGGTTCAGCTCCCATCAATCTCTCAGATCGTCTCAACCAAGTCCTTCGATGGGCGCTCGGTTCTGTTGAAATTTTCTTCAGTCACCACTGCCCCGCATGGTACGGCTTCAAAGGAGGAAAGCTGAGGTGGCTCGAGCGATTTGCATATGTCAACACAACCATTTACCCCTTCACATCTTTACCACTCCTTGCCTATTGTTCTCTTCCAGCAATCTGTTTGCTTACTGACAAATTTATCATGCCACCGGTAAATAAAAGATTCTCCTTAATCATTCAAAGTATAGATTAAATACCTTATTCGCTAACTTGTTCTTATTCGTTCCTGCAACAGATAAGCACCTTTGCAAGTCTATTCTTCATTGCCTTGTTTCTTTCAATCTTTGCAACTGGTATTCTTGAGCTAAGGTGGAGCGGAGTAAGCATCGAGGAATGGTGGAGAAACGAGCAATTTTGGGTCATTGGTGGTATTTCAGCGCATCTGTTCGCCGTTATCCAAGGCCTGTTGAAGGTTCTAGCTGGTATCGACACTAATTTCACTGTCACATCCAAGGCAACTGATGATGAGGAGTTTGGAGAATTGTACGCCTTCAAATGGACAACCCTCCTGATTCCACCAACCACAGTCTTAATCTTCAACCTAGTAGGAGTTGTTGCTGGCATCTCGGATGCCATAAACAATGGATACCAATCCTGGGGACCTCTCTTTGGAAAGCTCTTCTTCTCCTTTTGGGTGATTGTCCATCTCTATCCATTCCTTAAAGGTCTGATGGGGAGGCAAAACAGGACACCAACCATTGTGGTTATATGGTCAGTGCTGTTGGCTTCAATATTCTCCTTGCTTTGGGTTCGAATCGACC
The DNA here is from genome assembly GCA_019671005.1 of Hibiscus mutabilis. Classification (NCBI taxonomy): domain Eukaryota; kingdom Viridiplantae; phylum Streptophyta; class Magnoliopsida; order Malvales; family Malvaceae; genus Hibiscus; species Hibiscus mutabilis. Next base: position 48,440 of record JAGYYJ010000202.1, on the reverse strand, counting down.
CGTTTGTGTTGAAAACCAAAGGACCGGACACCACAATGTGCGGCATCAACTGTTGAAAAATTCTTTTAGCTTGGTTCTCCAGATTATGCATGTACATTCTTGCTCATACGAGTATATGGTATGTGATGTATGAACAAAAAAAAAGTGGAGATGCACGTTAAAGAATAAAATTAAAGTGAAAAGTTTTGTGTAGTTATATGCACTGTACCGATTACCAAGTTCAAGTTATATAGCAATCATTTTCCTTTTTTTCCCCTTTGGAGTTGGGAAAGATGTCCGTTGAATTTTTTTAAGTAACTCTTGTGTTAAAAGACTGGCTTAGTTAATCAACTGGTATTGGTCTAAGTGATAAGTAACTTGGTATCGCTTAAGCAACTCTCGAGTTCGAGGCCCATTGGTTCAAGTGGTATGCAGAAAATCCTAGCCGAGAGACTCAACCACCAAAGCCAGGTGTGCGACGCGGGTCGGTCTGGATTAGTCAGGGCAAAGCCATGGGGAACCGAATCGAATGTCGAGCAAATTCATTGGAAATTATTACCAACAAAAATACATCAATGAAATTGAGTAACAAAGAATTTTCCAGTCTATATAGCATCCTCTAAGAAGTCAAAAATTGCAAGAAGAATTTTATGGATTCTCCTAGTTCTATAGTTAGAAAACCAGCCAACTGTAGAACATAGGTAAGGAATGTGAAACATTATGTTAATTGCATTTAACCTTGGCAAATTGATTCTAACCTAATTGACTGGTGGGCTTGAATGGCATGCCTCAAATGGACGATAGCATTCAATCTTGATTTGCTTCTTTCTCCGAACACAGACCATCTTTAAAATGATGGAACCGATTAGCATCCCTAACCACAATGACTCTCTCAGTAATCTTGGATATAAATTTACTAGCAGTATGACAATCTACACAAACTCGAAGATTCTTAAAAAATTCTAATTTCAGTTCCAGGGTCTGTAGCAATAAGACCAAAGGCAATGGCCAATTTCTCACTGTGAACATTTATCACTAGCTCCTTCTCTTCCTCTTCAACATCATGTAATGCAGTTTCAGTCTGTCTGAAATCCCGCCTCTTTCATTTTTCTTATTAATTCTTCTAGCACTGCATATATTGCTGATGCTTGAGGATGGGACCGATCACCAGATGTAAAGACGTGTGGAGTTTCACCAATCTCAATTAGAGTGCATCCAGGAATCTTTGCCAGATTCCTTTTCTTAACATCTTATCGTACTGAAGCAGCCAGTCTATAGTTCCTCTCAGCTGAGTATAAATTTGACAGTAAAACATAATATCCAATATTCTCTGGATCCAATTCAAATAGCCTTTCAGAAGCCAATTGAGCAAGCTTTTTATCCTTGTGGATCACACAAGCACCAAGCAATGCACCCCACTCAGCAGCACCTGGCTCAACTGGCATTTCCTTTATAAACTTTAAGGCCTTCTCTAATTGGCCGGCTTGGCCAACGATGTCAACCATGCAGGCATAATGTTCAGGTAATGGCTCAAAGTAATAGTCATGGATCATAGACTGGAATATTTCCTCTCCTTTCACCAAGCCAGCATGACTGCAAGCATATAGGAGAGAAAGAAATGTAATACCATTCGGTGCAACCCCAGAATGTGACATTTCAGAGAAGAGCCCAAGTGCATCCTGTCCCTGACCATGAAGACCATAACCTGAAATCATTGCATTCCAAGTCACCACATTCTTCCCCACCATCAAAAGTCAAACAATTCTCGAGCCTCCCTAATGCCACCACATTTTGCATACATATCAATTAAAGCAGTTGAGACAAATATATTAGTTTCAAAATTCTTGCTTTTAACTAGGCCAAGTACCCATTTCCCCAGACTAAGAGCTCCAAGCTGAGCACATGCTGAAAGAATGCTTGTAACTGTGACATGATTGGGACTAACTTTGGATATCTGCATTTCTTGGAAAAGAGATATTGCAGCTTCTGTAAATCCATTTTGAGTGTACCCTGAGATCATAGCATTCCAAGACGCTGGAGTTTTCTCTAAGGACTCATCAAAAAGAAGCCGTGCTGATTTAATCTCATTTAGTCTGCTATAAACAGTAGTTAACGCTGTTGAAACAGAATATTGTGAGATAATACCAGATTTCACACAGAAACTATGAATACAAGCAGTAAGATTTAAATAGCCAAAGGGGTGAAAAGCAGGAATCAACCCCACAATTGTGCTAGAATGAACTTTTTCCCCCAGAACCAAGGAGTTGTTTAAACAGCCCCACAGAACACTCACTCTCGCCATTGTTGGTATACGCCGAAATCATTGCATTATAAGAAACCAAATCAGGTCTTCCAATCTCTCCAAACAATAACTTAGCCGCTTCAATCTCCCCACGTTTTGAATACAAGGAAAAAAGTCCGGTAAGCACATGAGCATAGGAATGGAACCCGAGTTTTAAAGCCAAACACTGAACCTCCATTGCCAAAATCAACTCTTGCAATTCGGCCAAAGCCGGTAAAACAGCTGCCACGTAGTAGAATCCAACCGAATCCCACCATCTTTAAGCATATCCCCAAAAGCCCGAACCGCATCATCGAAACAACAATTTCTAACCAACCCCGATATCATAGAATTCCAGGACACCGTATCTCTTACAGGCATTTTATCAAACACCTTTCGCGCCGTGTCAACCCGCCAAATCTTTAGGTAAAAATCAACAACAGCAGTGCCCACAAACAAATCCAATCCATACCCATCAACAACCACATGTTCATGTAACAAAACCCCCACTTTCTCATCGGAAAGGGTCGAAGCGGAGGCGTAGGTGAAATTATCATGCTTAAGATGAGTGCATTTCCTCGGATGGGTATAGAGCGAAATGGAATGGGCGTTAGAGAAGCCTTTGATGAGGACATTGAAGAGGAAGAGATCCGGGTTTGGGATGGACAGGAAGAGGCAACGTGCGTAGGAGGTGGCCTTGAGGTCGAAGAGCCTGTGGGCGAGTTTCGTAACGGTGGAGAGGTCATTTTGGAAGCCATTAAGGAAGATTTGGGCGTGGGTTTGGGTGAGATGAGAAACAGTGGTGGATTTCTTGAGGAGGTAGAGGAAAAAGTTTCGACTTCTTGTTTGGGTGTATGTGCTTGTTATTGCGGACTTCATTAACATCTGTTTTCCTATGCAATCTGAGAGTTGAACCCTCTCTCTCGCTCCTATCCGAGGTAAAATGGCGGGAAATACACATTGCGGAAATAAGTGTTATTTTTGTAAATAGTTTGGAATGAATATTGTTTTTTTTAATAATTAAAATAAATTATTATTCGAGTAAAGAAGCTAATAAAATTAATAAAACATCAGCCGAAATCATAAATAGATAGCCATAAAATCTTGTAACTTGGTTTATCGACATAAAAGAAAAATCCAACAAAATCTAGGAGAGCCAATCTAATAACTGCCTCATCACTTGGTAATGAATATATTGACGTTATGTCACTTTACTTGTCTGTCTGTCTGTCTTTATTTTTTTGGTTCAAGACTTACTGGTCAGTTAGAAATTATATGAGTAGCAATAGCATCCATATATTCGTTTTGATTTAAAAAATTAACATTACGTTAAATAATTAGATTTATTAAATATTTTTAGAATAAAAATTTAACATCAAACCAAAATTAAATATATGAATAAATGAACAATCCAACATATTATTTTTATATAAGAATACGAGTATCTACTATTATACAAAATTTAAAATTTTACATAATAAATTCCATTCATATGTGCCATGAATATTTAAGAACAGGCCTATGGATAAATAATAATAATAATAATAATAATAATAATAATATATTTTCTTGTAGAGAAAAATAATAGCGTATGGTTGTTGGCATTTTACTGTTACTGTGCGTTTCAATACATAAATAATTTTCATACCTTAAGAAATTAGGGATGTTATACTATTTTAAAAAAAGTAGGCATGCACAACCTTTTTATAAATAGAGACAAATGATAGAATTTGAGGACATTTATTTCCACATGTTTTCTTATAAATTCATTTTTTCTTAATTTAACTTAAAGAAAATTATTTTTTGTCTTAGAACTTTGTCACTTTTATATATGATATTTTGTCATATTCACGACGTAAATAAAAAGAAACATTTTTATTAAAAAAGTTATAAAAATGTATCTGATAAATTAATAAATAAAGTAGTAAAAGAATTATATACAATTATATCAATTATGTATTTGATCCTAATTCTTTTTTAAAGATAATAAAAATACAGAAAATATCATTATAAGTTTATTAATTAATTTATTTTGAAGCCATTAAAAAATTGTTTATTCTTATTTAAAAAACCATTAATTTAATAAAGAAAAAACTTTGATACACAAGTGCATTTTAGTTTTAGAGGTTAGGGTTTTAATTTAGACTTTAAAATTTAGGGTTTAGGATTTAAGGTTAGTGTTTAAAATTTAGTGTATATGATTTAAGGTTTAGGGTTTAGTTTTTTAATATTAAGAATTTAGAATTTGAATTTTTATAGTATAAATACACAGCTTGTGTATCAAAGTTTTACCTATTTAATAGAGATGAAGAATTGGAGATATATAAAAAGTAATTTTTATTTTATTATCGGGTAAAACTTTAATACAAAGGCTGTGTAAAATGAAAATTACTTTTTTTTTGTATATTTCCAATTTTTCATCTCTATTAAATAACTAAAACTTTAATACATATGCTGATATGTATATTTACACTATAAAAAATCAAATATCATCTGCTGCACAGGTTTAAGGGAGGTTCCTTTCTTCTTCGTTCTTCACCGCCCTGAGAAATCCTCCCTCCTTATCTCTCAAACAACCAAAAATGGCTGCCACTGTCTCACTCTCCTTAACTCAATACCGGACATATTCAAACCCTCCCATTCCCCTAAAACCACACAAAAAACCCCTTCTTTTCCTTCAAAAGCACTCCTTTCCTTCTCTTATTTTCTTGTTCCCTTTCCAACTCAGTCTCAATTCCCATTCGAACCCACATCGTTTCCACCTTTTATACGACTCCATCCACGACAACTTCGTAGAAAATATCGAAAACCCAACCAATTTCCTCTTACCCAATGCTCACAGCCGCCGAATTCTTTCCCCAGATTCTGCCCCAAGGATATTTATCCAAGACCCACCTTGGATATCAACTTTATTTTTGAAAGGTCTTTACAAAATGACCAACCAGACTGTCAAAATAGAGCACAAAGAGATCGAGAAAAAGAAGTATAATTTGCTTAGGAGGAGACAAGTGAAGGAGGAGACTGAAGCTTGGGAGAAGATGGTGGAAGAATATAGGGAACTGGAAAGGGAAATGTGTGAGAAGAAATTGGCTCCCAATTTGCCGTACGTCAAAGGGTTGTTTCTAGGATGGTTTGAGCCTTTGCGGGAGGCAATTGCGAGGGAACAAAAGGTTCAGAAAGGAAAAAGCAAGAAGCTGAGAGCGGCTTATGCCCCGCACATTGATTTGTTACCGGCAGATAAAATGGCCGTCATTGTTATGCATAAGATGATGGGATTGCTTATGGGAGCTGAGAAAGATGGGTATGTGCAGCTTGTGCAGGCTGCTGTGCATATTGGGATGGCTGTTGAGCAGGAGGTTAGCCTATCAAGCTTAATTTTCGTTCTTTTTTCTTTTCCTATTAGTTGGAGGTTTCTGGTTCATGTTATTTCACACACACACACACACACAAAAAAAAAAACAATTCTTTACCTTATAAGTAAATGTGATTTATTTTCTTCGCATCATGCTATTTCATTTGTCAGTTCCTATAATTTCAGGGTGTTGACCTTCTTAGTTGACCCTTTTCTTTTTATCTTTGTTGTCATAACGAGGATGAAACTTTGTTAATGCTACCTTTTGTCAGGTTAGAATTCATAACTTCTTGGAGAAAACTAAGAACTATCAAAGGAAGCAGATTGTAGATGAGGTTCAAGGTGTAAGCAAGGAGAAGGAGATACTTAGGAAACGTGTTAATAGCTTGATTAGGAGGAGAAGACTCATTGAGGTGCATAAACTGGTAAAAAATGAAGAAATTAAACCTTGGGGTAGAGATGTTCAAGCTAAGGTTTGCAGCCTTTTGCATATCTTCTTTTCTTAATGGTTGATTGATTTCAAAAGGTCTTTCCTCTATGTTTTAGATTTTGAGAAACCTCTTGGTTGATTGTTACCCTGCAGCTTGGAAGTCGTCTTATAGAACTATTAACTGAAACAGCTCATGTGCAACCACCAATTGACCAGTCTGGAGATAGCCCTCCTGATGTTCGGCCTGCATTTAGACATAAATTTAAAACTATCTCGAGGGACCCTGGGTGAGACTCTTATCTTCTTGGCCAGCCTTTTATCTTGCAGAATGAACCCCATGCTCTATAGTGGTCTGCCAGATAATCTTCCAGGCAATTAGTCCCTGGGCTATTTCTTAGGTGTGGAATTGCTCAGAATTGATTTCTATGTCTTCCCAGTAGACCTCTGGGAAACAGAAAACTCTCTTTTTCTGTATTTTTATTATGTTAAAGTTACAATATTTACAACCTTATATAGACTTAGGAATAGGACTTTAAGTACAATTAGGAGTCCTACTTACGTTAGACTAATCCTACTTGCATTAGATTTACAACTCTTCTAGGTAGTAGACTTTAACTAAAACAACTAATAATAATTAAATGTTATTACTTACACGGAATTAACTTATACTCCCCTCAAGCTGGAGAATATACATTGTATAATCCCAGCTTGAATTTAAATTTCTCGAAGAAAGCTTTTGGCAAAGCTTTTGTTAGAATATCCGCTACCTGTTCTTCAGTAGGAACATAGTTCAAGACTGCCACTTCACTTGTGAGCTTTTCTGCAATGAAGTGTCGGTCAATTTCAACATGCTTTGTTCTGTCATGTTGGATAGGGTTCTTGGCAATTTGAATTGCAGATTGATTGTCACAGAACTGTAGCGAAGGTCTCGCTAAAATAAAAAACGATTATATTTTTTGAAATGTTTTTTTTTCAAAAGTGTTTGTGATATTTAAAAATATTTATTCCGCAGGGTTTACAAAAAACCTCATAAAAATGGAGTCGCCACCGGCCACTTAGGTAGGCCGGACACCATAAAACCAGAGATTTAAAAAGACAGGGTTCGGGAGTCGGTTACGGATGGGGAAGGATTAGCACCCCCACACCGCCCAAAAAATTGGTACTTTAATAATTATCGCTTTATGAATATTGGATTTTCCGGATTAGAGTGACGATTATTTTAAATTTCGGTCATAATTGCGAATATATTTTAAAACCCGTTATCCGAGAATAAACGCCCAACCACTATCACTACGCTTTGATATCGCCCCGTTTACGCTCGGATAAAAGGATACCGCATTAACAATTTATATCTCGATATGCAATCTTAATGGCAAAAACATAAAACATGGCAAATCATTTAAACATAGTAAATACTGGACATACGGAACATTAATTTATCATGAATGATATTTTAGACTAAAGCATGTATATATATACATATTACTCTAAATAATAGATAAAAACAACTATCATATGTCAAAATAATAAGGCAGGAATAAATATATATATACGAACAAATATTTCAAAAAGACATGCATACTGGTAATAAAACATATTTCAACATATACGGGTCAACATATCATAAAAAAAAGGTAAATATACTAACATGTAGCCCTAAAAAAAATAGAAAGCTTACACACATATAAAATAAAGAATACGCTATGTACGAACCAATTAAAACATAATATGCTTGATATGAATAACCAGATAAAAAACGAATATCATACTTGACACATATATATACATATAAACATAAAATGAGTCATATACGGGAGACATAAAATGAAATAATATCCACATATACGGGTATAATTCGAACAATAATATTTACAAAGAAAATAGGATCAAAAATGAAAGGAAAATGAAAATCAAAATGCAAGCGTAAATTAAAGAGCAATAACATGTAATTTAGGGACGAATTGAAAAACAAATAAGACCTGCAAAGACCAGAGTTGTAATTATACCAAGGCGGACTCAAAATGAAAATTTCAAAAAACGCGGGTGATTAAGGCGTAATTTTACCATTCGTGAATCGATCGTGTAATTTAGTGACTAAATTGTGACTTTTTGGAAACTCGGGGGGATGGGATCAGAATTATACCATGCGGCAAGACAAAAATGAAAATATTGAAAACGCGGTGGGATTAAGTGTGTAATTTACCCATTTAGCAAAATAAGAACAACTATAAAAGCCCCCCTTTAAGGCCGAAATCAAATTTTTGCCATTTTGTTTCATTTTCTGGTTTTTCGTAATTTTTCATTCTTCGTTTTCTCTCGTCCATTCTTATAATACCCGAAATCCGCCGGTCGTCGCCGCCGTGTTCTCACCGCCGGCCGCCGCCGCTAACCGGCCTTCGTGACTCCAAAATAGACCAAAACAACCCCTTGTCGCCCTCAATATGAATCCTAGGTTGGATTCGGAGGATATGCCTCCATTCGCCCTAGATCTAGGAAATACGAACCAAAAAAAGTTTTAAAACCTAAGACAAAAACTACCAGGGGGCCTTCCCCTTCCTTCAGTTCACCATCTCTGGCTTTGGAAAGCCGAAAGGCTTGTCACTGAGGAAGGGAGACCCACGAAAGGCGACGGTAAAACTCCTCTTCTTTTTTGTTTCTTTTTTTTGTTCATGCATGTAAAGAAAATAAGTAAGGAAAAAGTACCACTGGACTTGCTTTGCCTTTTTTGTATTTCTGAAAAACTTGTTACAAAAGACTTCGTTTCTAGTTCTTACTGCCTCCTCCTCTTTTTTTTTTTGTTACAAGATTTCTATATCATATATATCATTGTCTTCTTTGGTTGCAACTTGTATCTTCTTTTCCAGATCTGACCTGAACTGACCATTTTTGCTTGTTATCTTGGGCATGTTCTGAATATCGGCGCCGTGGCGGCGGTGTGGATACTCGCCAAAGGGTCGACGCGTTCTCGGCCGTTAGATCGATCCGATCTAACGGTCGAGATGGCTTGAAGAACGATCGGCTGGATGAAGCCTCGATCCGATGAAACGGCTTCGGATCTTGCCACGTGGAGCACCGCAATCGAGGAGTCGAACGCGTGGATCTTACGCGCGCGGGGATAATAAAGCGCGCGCGCGCGTGCACTCGAAATGGTCCATACGCGTGGAGCACGCGCGCGCGATATTTTTGACTTCCATTGCATCCCGGCCGTTGGATCAGATCTTGATCCAACGGCCCATAATTACCTGCACATTGTAATTAGATAGGATTCAGATTTGGGCCAACCGGGCCTTGTAATGTATTTGGACTTGGACTGTAATTTTATATGGGTTTAATATATATTTAATTTTCTCATTTTACCAGCCCAATAATAATAATAATAATAATAATAATTATAATAAAGAATACATGTATATACGAAAAATATATACTTATATTATACAATCATTAATTAATATATTCTAGTATACGTACGTATAATAACATTTATCAAATACATATACCCCTAACACGTACACATAACTTATACATGCACACATCACCTTATATTAGTAACATTCATATAATAAATATACAAGTAAAAAAATATATTTACAAGTAAAAATGAGTGATTACAGTTGCCCCTCTTTGCTTGTTCTCATGGAATGGGAAACAAAGCAAAGATTCATAAGCACTCATTTTTATCGACTTCCCGCTTGTAGCCTTGGAAAACGAATTCTTTTGGACATTTCCGCTCTTCCTTGGCTGAATCTTCAGCTCGTAAGTTCTTCCTATATAGAGCTTTGTCACCTTCCGATCTTGGAGATATAGGCTCTTTCGACATAGAACCCTTCGCGCTCTCACATCCTGAATTATGAGTCATTCTTTTCACTTTGAGACAATGAAGCTTGGAGTCCTTCCTATATAGAACTCTTTGCTTTCAACGCTGGTTTCTCCTATATAAAACCTTTCGCACCGCTGATGGATTTTTCTGACCGGGAGTTCTTTTTGAGATTTTAGATTTAGGTTCTCTCTCTATGGGACCTTCCACCGGGGCTTGAAAATGCAGGTTCCTTTTTTTTTTTTTTTTAGGTCATTGCCATTTTTGGACCTACGCTACTAAGATCGCCGCATCATGCCCGGGGACTTACCGATGACCCAAAGATTTAACACCATGCTCGAAAGACTTACTGATGGCCCGAAGGACTTAACATCGTGCCCGGCGGGTTTACCGACGACCCGGCGGATTTAATATCTGGATCTGTGCCGACACGCGTTGTTTTATGAGGACTCACGCGATATCTTTGCCACATCATGCCCGAAGAACTTACCGATGACCCGGCGGATTTAACACCATGCTCGAAAGACTTACCGATGACCAAGGATTTAACATCGTGCCCGGCGGACTTACCGATGACCCGGGATTTAATATCGGATCGACGCCGACATGGTCTGTTTTATGAGGACTCACGCCGATATATCGCCCGTATCATGCCCGGACTTACCGATGACCAAGGATTTAACACCATGCTCGAAAGACTTACCGATGACCCGAAGGATTTAACATCGTGCCCGAAAGACTTACCGATGACCCGGAGGATTTAATATCTGGATCGACGCCGCCATGGTGCTTTTTTTATGAGGACTCACGCCGATATCTTTGCCGTATCATGCCCGGCGACTTACCGATGACCCGGGATTTAACACCATGCTCGAAAGACTTCACCCGAAGGATTTAACATCGTGCGAAAGACTTACCGATGACCCGGCGGATTTAATATCGGATCGACGCCGACATGGCTGTTTTTTATGAGGACTCCGTGATATCTTTGCCACATCATGCCCGAAGGACTTACCGATGACCCGGCGGATTTAACACCATGCTCGAAAGACTTACCGATGACCCGGCGATTTAACATCGTGCCCGGGACTTACCGATGACCCGGGATTTAATATCGGATCTCGACGCCGACATGGTCGCTTTTATGAGGACTCACGCCGATATGCCGCCGTATCATGCCCGGCGGACTTACCGATGACCCGGGATTTAACACCATGCTCGAAAGACTTACCGATGACCCGGGATTTAACATCGTGCCCGAAAGACTTACCGATGACCCGGCGATTTAATATCTCGGATCTCGACGCCGACATGGTCGCTTTATGAGGACTCACGCCGATATCTTTGCCGTATCATGCCCGGGACTTACCGATGACCCGGGATTTAACACCATGCTCGAAAGACTTACTCATGACCAAGGATTTAACATCATGCCCGAAAGACTTACCGATGACCCGGGATTTAATATCCGGATCTCGACGCCGACATGGCTGCTTTTATGAGGACTCACGCCGATATGCCGCCACATCATGCCCGGCGACTTACCGATGACCCGAAGGATTTAACACCATGCTCGAAAGACTTACCGATGACCAAGGATTTAACATCGTGCCCGGCGGACTTACCGAGACCCGGGATTCAATATCTGGATTTGACGCCGACATGGTCATTGTTTTATGGACTTTGATAAATTGTTCGATAATTCTTCAAATACCGCTTAGGAACAAGCAAAATTGACATGCCCCTATCTATATGATGCATGCAATGTTATGATTTCTTTCTTTTCGCTTCTCTTTTTCTTTGTTAATCTTATGTCCCGAAAAGTTATTCTTCCGATTTCTCTATTTCCTTTCCTTTTGTGGTATGCTCAATTTTGATCTTCATTTCACAAATTTTGCTCAACGGGCATCTGCTTTTGTTCATTTGCACGATCACCCGCCTTTCTTCTTCGGATTTCTGCGCTTTCATTGACAAACATTATATCATGCGTGTGCAGAGATTCTTACTATTCTTTATGTTCAGATTGCCCCATTCGATCGTACTCGGCTACCTTCCAGTTCTTTTGACCCAATATTCTGTGTATTTGTTAACTTCACATCGGGTGGGCGAAATGCTTCTTAACCTCAATCTTCTTGTTGTCTCTTGACGGACGCCATTCCTCGATTTCGTGCTTTAATTCTTTGGAGACTCACTGCTTACTTTTTAACCGTCCCTCACTTTGTAAGCTCATTCTTGTCTGTTTTCGTCCTTCATTTTCTTGAACCAAATAAGGCATTGTGGCTGAATTCGCTTCTTGTTCTTGAGTCGTCGACACTTATACCTCTGTTATGCATTGTGAGGTCCTTTCTCGTTAGGGGCTTCAATAATATCCACCTTCTTGTGTTCGGATCTTACCCCAAGTAATACATGGAAATTTTTGTTGTTTTAACTTGTCAATTTGCTGGTTAGTGTTCCACCAAGGGTACCATTCGGATTAACATACAAGATTTTGAAACACAAAGATAGAGCTCGGATATCATGTGCAAGAGTGGCTTAGATTCAACCACTTGATAATTCAAAGATGTGAGGTCTTCCCGGTGACTCGGTTCATCCTTATGATTACCGCGTTCTTCAGCAGAGTGCTACTCTTTCTCGATTCTCATTATCTACTCGCCCCAAAAAGGGTAGGCTTGTATAACCACTGAGCGCAGAAAAATATTACTCTAGAAATAAAGTTCGGGGTGGTGCGAGTCTTAATTTTTTCATGGTATCGCCAATTTTCTTTTTCTCCTCCTCTTTTTTTTTTTTATTTTATTTATTCATTATTTGAGGAAATCAATTCACACATCCTTTTGTCTTGAGGACAACGATGGAGCAAACAACACTACCCCCAAGTTACTCGGCATAGTCACGATTTGAAAATATTACCATCACTCATGAAGCTAAGGTTTCTTGAATTGAGTGATATACCACCACCCTATCGCTTCAAATGAGTGCCTCAAAATTTCCATACTACTTTATCCGAACAAGCCTATTACTGTGTTTCAACATAGGAGTACTTTTTTTATTATTATTTTCTCATTTTCATTTCTTTTTTTCTTTCTTCTCTTTTTCTTTTTGTTTTTGTTTTGTTTCTCCTCTACTACCTAGAAGATTATGCCTAGAGTTTCAATTTCAAGCAACTCTACATGGTTGACATTTAGAGCTTTTTTCGTCCTTGAATATCATCGAAAGAGTAATAATCTCGCTTTGTCACCCGAGTCCGTGGGGAAGATCACACATCATCGTTACCACGACAACTATCTAATGTCACATCTTGCAATTGATATCTAGTGCCCTACAATGACGAGAAGATATCTATGTGCTTTCAAAAACATTATATGTTTAAGCGAAATGTGTCCTTTTATTGAAATAAAAACCAACAAACATGCCCTATCACAAAAGATCTTTGCCACATGGGGACCTTATAGAGTTGATTCCTTGTATTACTTTAGGAAGGTATTTTAATGTAGAGACATTTCTGGCTTCTTCAGCACTATGTAGATTTGCGTCTTATCCGTGGTCTTCCACTGCTTGATCAGTTCTTGTGTCAGGGTTCCATCATCGACCAGCTTCTTGATTTCCTCCAATAAAGGTCTACATTTTCTGGTGGGATGTCCCGGTGCCCCCATATGGAATTCGCATGTGCTACTCGAGTCAAAACTATGGGCATACAGATCAGGTGCACTCTTCATCGGCCTAGGAACAAGATAGTGACCCTCTACCAGGTGAGGCCAAATGTCTGAGATAGATGTTCCAAACACTTCCAAATTTGCGCTCGTCCGAGGAATTTTCCTTGATGACCCCGATTTGTCAGTCTGTCTCCTTCTCTTACGGCCACGTGAACCCTGGAGATGACACTCATTTACGTCTCCATCCTTATCCATCTTATCTTCGATTGGGTCCTTAGACTTAGACCCCAATTTTCTTTCTTTGACTGTGTATTCTATTCTTTCTCCAATCGTCATGAAATCTTCGAATTTGTTTCTCGATTTTTCCAACATCATATCGAAGAAGGGAGAGGGAAGCGTTGCATGAAATAGGAGTCAACTCTTCTTCCGCTTATAGGGGCTGGACTTGGGTCGCCAGACATCGCGCACCTTAATGCATATTCCTTGAAGCTTTCACTTGGTCTCATTTTCTCATTCTCAAGAAACTGCGACGGTGGTGCTAAATCTAAAGCATATTTGTATTGATCCAAGAAGGCATTAGCGAGGTCACCCCAAGACCTAACTTGGTTTCGCTTCAAACGGTTATACCACACTCGCTGCTGGTCCTGCCAAAGCTATCATGGAAATGGTGGATCAACAATTCTTCGTTCTTCATGTATCCTTCCATTTTTCTACAAAACATGGTTAAGTGAATCTTCGGGCAGCTGGTTCCGTCATATCACAAGAAATACGGAACCTTGAAATCGGAGGAATGACCAGATCGTGGACTAGGCAAAGTTCCTTTGTATTGAAAGCATTTATCTTCTTTTCTTCTTAAGCTCTTTCTCGATTTTTCCTTCTAATCGATCAAGCCTCGAATCTTCAATTGCTCCATTTTTCGATTAGTTCTGCCATCAAACCCCATGTATTAAATGGTGAAGTGTCATGCGATGATAAAATAATGCAAAAATGTTATGCAAATGCAATGCATGAATGCAATAAAACATTGATTCCGCAAGTGATTTGTCCTTATAGAACATCTTTCATTCGGACTAAAAGGTTTCATTACATCCGGTATTAGGGTTTTACAGATATTGGTGAGCCCCGCACCTAATGTCTTGACCTCATTCAATAGTCCCGCGGTTTTCCTTCGCGGTCCAATGCCGGATCCATATTCGCTTATTGGTGCTGCCGCCAGACGGCTAAATCGCTATCCGCTGAGCGACTTGTTGGGCTTGAGTCGTAACCATCTTCATGTCCCGGTCTTTTCTCCCGTATTGTTTGCTCACCTTTTTGTAGCTTAACGGTCATTGCCCCAAAGACGAATCCTCACCGGTGCGTAAAGCAATCTCGAGCCTCACTATCTGCTTCTTTGAGTATCGCGTTTTCCATTTGGAAGGCTTGTGATTCATTCCTTTCCCGGTGCGGACTTGATTTCGTGATATCTTCCATGGCCGATCGCTTTCCAACTCATTTTGGATAAAGTCGCGTTGGCCTCGCCTTCTTCCAGCTTCTTTGATAATGATCCGACTTTATTCTTACTATTCTTGCATTTCGCCTCCAATATGCTCAACCGTTCTTTAGCTGAATCATACCATTGACCCACTCTTCCGCGGTGTCACCTGCATCAAACTCTTAAATTCAAAGTGCAGCTTCGATACTGCGTCTTGCACATTCTTTGATTTCATGCTAAGATTGTGCCTCTCATGCTCGAGCTGGTCGCGCTTGTGTGCGCGAATTCATCTTCCGAGACACTTTTATTCTTGACTCCTAACTTTATCCCGCTTGAGTGACCTACTGTGTTACCCGAACCTTGGGCTCGGTATTGACCTTCCTTTGACTTTGCCCCTCGGGCAACGGCTACCGGGGTCAAGAATCGGGGTTGTCGTCGTCGAATCCAAGATTCCCATTCGATAAGATCTCGAACTCGTCCTTCGTGGGCCCTACAATTTTCGGTGTGATGACTCGAATCGCCTATGTGGTAGCCGCACCGACACGATCATTGCAATCTTTCGGATAAGGAGGTTTTCTTGGCACGCACTTCATTGGTATGATAAGGTTCCTTTCGACAAGCAACGGAAGTAACTCGGTATATCTCATGGGTATAGGATAATGTCTTTTGATGTCATTAGATTCTCGAACTTCCCTGGTTTTGCCTCTGCTCCCGGGTATCTTCCCCCCTGATATGCTATTTGTCCGCTTCTTGAGATTGATCACGAAGGGATTCGATTTGTCATATTTAACGATGTTATCTATTTTGGCATTCGACCATTCTGCTCGCATTCGCTCCCGATCAAATCTTTTTCTCGATTCGACATGCTTTGCTTGCCTTTCATCATGGTATTCATCCGGTCCATCATCTCGAACATCCGCTTTTTAATTCTTGTATTTGTTTATCACTAGGATTGACACCGCCATCAAATCCGTTTTGGTGTCCTTGAATGGTTCTTCTTCTACTGTCCCCTGGTCTAGCCTCGAGATGGAGTTTTGGGATTGGACCTCTTCTTTCTTCAGTCAAAGAACCTTTGATCCATCATGAACAATCTTCTATTAAAAGAGAAATCACTGGGAATCAATGCCCCACACTAATGTGAATGCAATGGTATGTAAAAACAAAGCAAAAGAACACAAGTCAAGACGATAAAATTGATAAATATATAAATAAAATGACAAAATTAAATGAATAAACACACAAAACAACCCTGTTTATCCCGCCTAAAAACCTAAGGTTATCCGCATGGCTCTAAATGGGTAGGTTTCTATGTATTCTCTACATGCAATCTTGGTTCTAGGAGGTACCCGAATTGTCCTTGCTGTCCCCTACTAAGGGTAGCAAGGCCCCCGGTCATCACCCATTATAGGCTCCTTTCAACCGGGTTCAATTCAGGGGGACCCATTCGCTTATGCCCATACGAAGGAACGATATCCTTACGAAAGCATAAGGTACTCGAGCCCCGAAGGTACTTGCTAGGCCCATACGGGAGAACGATATCTCCACGAAAGCATTAGCGTTTTCCCACTTAAAAAAAGACGGGTTTATATGCCATATTTTAAATGCGTTAAAATAAACGCGCAATTATGACCGAACGTTAATTTAATAGTCACTTTAATCCGGAACTTCCAATATTAGTAAAGCGGTAATTTTTTTTAAAAGCTTGACTCTCATTTGTTTTTGAAAAACATAAAATGGTCCCCAGCGGAGTCGCCATCTGTAGCGAAGGTCTCGCTAAAATAAAAAACGATTATATTTTTTGAAATGTTTTTTTTTCAAAAGTGTTTGTGATATTTAAAAATATTTATTCCGCAGGGTTTACAAAAAACCTCATAAAAATGGAGTCGCCACCGGCCACTTAGGTAGGCCGGACACCATAAAACCAGAGATTTAAAAAGACAGGGTTCGGGAGTCGGTTACGGATGGGGAAGGATTAGCACCCCCACACCGCCCAAAAAATTGGTTCTTTAATAATTACCGCTTTATGAATATTGGATTTTCCGGATTAGAGTGACGATTATTTTAAATTTCGGTCATAATTGCGAATATATTTTAAGGGTCCCGTTATCCGAGAATAAACGCCCAACCACTATCACTACGCTTGATACTCGCCCCGCTTACGCTGGATAAAAGGACACCGCATTAACAATTTATATCTCGATATGCAATCTTAATGGCAAAAACATAAAACATGGCAAATCATTTAAACATAGTAAATACTGACATACCAGAACATTAATTTATCATGAATGATATTTTAGACTAAAGCATGTATATATATACATATTACTCTAAATAATAGATAAAAACAACTATCATATGTCAAAATAATAAGGCAGGAATAAATATATATATACGAACAAATATTTCAAAAAGACATGCATACTGGTAATAAAACATATTTCAACATATACGGGTCAACATATCATAAAAAAGGGTAAATATACTAACATGTAGCCCTAAAAAAATAGAAAGCTTACACACATATAAAATAAAGAATACGCTATGTACGAACCAATTAAAACATAATATGCTTGATATGAATAACCAGATAAAAAATAAATATCATACTTGACACATATATATACATATAAACATAAAAATGAGTCATATACGGAGACATAAAATGAAATAATATCCACATATACGGGTATAATTCAACAATAATATTTACAAAGAAAATAGGATCAAATGAAAGGAAAATGAAAATCAAAGTGGCGTAAATTAAAGAGCAATAACATGTAATTTAGGGACGAAATTGAAAAACAAATAAGACCTACAAAGACCAGAGTTGTAATTATACCAAGGGGCGGACTCAAAATGAAAATTTCAAAAACGCTGGGTGATTAAGGGCGTAATTTTACCATTCGAAAGTGACCGTGTGTAATTTAGTGACTAAATTGTGACTTTTTGGAAACTCGGGGGATTGGGATCAGAATTATACCATGCGGCAAGACAAAAATGAAAATATTGAAAACGCGGTGGGATTAAGTGTGTAATTTACCCATTTAGCAAAATAAGAACAACTATAAAAGCCCCCTTTAAGGCCAAATCAAATTTTTGCCATTTTGTTTCATTTTCTAATTTTTCGTAATTTTTCATTCTTCGCTTTCTCTCGCCCATTCTTATAATACCCGAAATCCGCGGGTCGGTCATGTTCTCTCACGGCCGCCGCCGCTAACCGGTGCTTGCGTGACTCCAAAATAGACCAAAACAACCCCTTTGTCGTCCTCAATATGAATCCTAGGTTGGATTCGAGGATATGCCTTCATTCGCCCTAGATCTAGGAAATACGAACCAAAAAAAAAGTTTTAAAACCTAAGACAAAAACTACTGGGGCCTTTCCCTTCCTTCATTCACCATCTCGGCTTTGGAAAGCCGAAAGGCTTGTCACCGAGAGGAAGGAGACCCACGAAAGGCGACAGTAAAACTCCTCATCTTTTTGTTTCTTTTTTTTGTTCATGCATGTAAAGAAAATAAGTAAGGAAAAAGTACCACTGGACTTGCTTTGCCTTTTTTGTATTTCTGAAAAACTTGTTACAAAAGACTTCGTTTCTAGTTCTTACTGCCCTGTCCTCTTTTCTTTTTTTTTGTTACAAGATTTCTATATCATATATATCATTGTCTTCTTTGGTTGCAACTTGTATCTTCTTTTCCAGATCTGACCTGAACTGACCATTTTTGCTTGTTATCTTGGGCATGTTCTGAATATCGGCGCGGTGGCGGTGTGGATACTCTGCCAGTGGTCAGACACGTTCTCGGCCGTTAGATCAGATCTGATCTAACGGTCGAGATGGCTTGAAGAACGATCGGCCTGGATGAAGCCTCGATCTGATGAAACGGCCGATCTTGCCACGTGGAGCACCGCAATGGCGAGTCGAACGCGTGGATCTTACGCGCGCGTGGGATAATAAAGCGTCCGCGCGTGGACCACACGCGCGCGTGGCACTCGAATGGTCCATACGTGTGGAGCACGCGCGCGCGTATATTTTTGACTTCCATTGCATCGTGGCCGTTGGATCAGATCTTGATCCAACGGCCCATAATTACCTGCACATTGTAATTAGATAGGATTCAGATTTGGGCCAACCGGGCCTTGTAATGTATTTGGACTTGGACTGTAATTTTATATGGGTTTAATATATATTTAATTTTCTCATTTTACCAGCCCAATAATAATAATAATAATAATTATTATTATTATAACAGCAATACATGTATATACGAAAATATATACTTATATTATACAATCATTAATTAATATATTCTAGTATACGTACGTATAATAACATTTATCAAATACATACGCGACATACATATACCCCTAACACGTACACATAACTTATACATGCACACATCACCTTATATTAGTAACATTCATATAATAAATATACAAGTAAAAAAATATATTTACAAGTAAAAATGAGTGATTACAAGAACACTTCAAATTTTTCTTCTTTATTCACTCCTAGCTCCTTGAGCAGTTTTACCAACCAGATTCCTTCACACATTCCAAGGGCTAATGCTCTGTATTCTGCCTCAGCAGTGCTCCTTGAAACAACTGTTTGCTTCTTGCTTTTCCAAGTGACCAAGTTCCCCCAAACGAAAGAACAATACCCACTGGTTGACCTTGTGTCTGTCAGCTCACTTGCCCAACTAGAATCTGTGAAGATCTTTACTGTCCTGTCCAAGGTTTTCTTGAATATCAAGCCATGTCCTGATGTCCCTTTTAGATACCTTAGAATCCTCTTTACAGCTTCCATATGTTCTTCAGTAGGATTAGTCATATGTTGGCTAACAACGTTAACTGAAAAAGCTATGTCAGGTCTAGTCAAGGATAAATAAATTAATTTTCCAACTAACCTTTGATACAACCCCTTATCTGTTTTTGAACTTGAATCCCTTTTGATTGAATTTCAAGCCTACATCCATAGGTGTTTCGACTGGTTTGCAGCCTAGCATTCCAGTTTCAGTGAGTAAATCCAAGACATACTTTATCTGGTTAATGACCAATCCTTTACTTGATCTGGCTACCTCCATGCCTAGGAAATATTTAAGTTTTCCTAGATCTTTTTTCTCAAATTCCTTGCTCAACAAGATTTTTAGATGATTTATTTCTTCTTCATCATCACATGTCAAAACTATATCATCCACATACACTATTAAGATAACCCTTTTGTTATTAGAAGTTACCTTGGAAAACAATGTATGATTTGCTAGGGACTGTTGATATCCATCCTCAAGAACAACTTTTGTGAATCTGTCAAACAATGATCTAGGAGATTGTTTGAGTCCATAGAGTGATTTCTCTAGTCGGCAAGCTTTCCCCTCACAGTTTGTAAACTCTAGGCCTGGTGGAATGTTCATGTACACTTCCTCGTCTAACTTTCCATTGAGAAAGGCATTCTTAATGTCCAGTTGATGTAGTTTCTAGTCACTGTTCACGGTCAAGCTCATTAATACTCTGACAGTTTTTAATTTTGCTATTGGGGCAAAAGTCTCCTTGTAGTCAACTCCATAGGTCTGTGTGAAGCCTTTGGCCTCCAGTCTAGCTTTATACCTGTGCACACTCCCATCGGCATTATATTTAATGGCAACGACCCACTTGCAGCCTACTGGTTTCTTTCCTTGTGGAAGATCAACAACAGACCAGGTTTCATTCTTTTCCAGTGCTTCAACCTTTTCTTCAACAACCCTCTTCCACATAGGATTTTGTAATGCCTCCTCAATAGTTGTAGGTATCTGCTCTTCATCTAACCAAGCTGTAAAAGCCTTAAAGGATGGCATTAGACTACTATAATCATCATACCTTTGAATAGGGTATTTCGTACACTCTCTAACCCCTTTTCTTTTAGCAATAGGCAGATACTCATATTCAAGCAAGTGGGAAGGAATCTCAGTTACCTCATTACCTCTTGTTTCCTCACTGGCAGCTGGACTCAAGTGCAATTCTCGACAAGTGTCAATTTTGCAAAATAGTCTTTGGGATAGACTTTTTTCTTCTAGTAAAGACTTGTATTTCTTTAGGTGGATTATAAGTAAGATTAGGTGAGGTGTTAGGAGGTGTAGGAGTAGCCTGTGGTGATGAAACTGTCTATGTGATGATGGGTGAAGGAGTAGGAGTTTTGGAATAATTCTGAGGCTTCAAAAAATTAGAATTGTCAAAAAAATAAAGGTACTGAAGAAACTAAAGGATAAACCTGATTTGGTTGAGGCTAGAATACATCCCAACTCTCCCCCTGAGTTGCAGCCGTTGAGAAGTAAGGGACCTGCTCAAAAAATGTAATATCCACAGAAGTAAAAATTTTCAAGAAGGAGGATGAAAGCATTTGTAGTCCTTCTTAAGTGAAGAATAACCAACTAAGACACTTTAATGATCTAGGGTCAAGTTTGGTTTTAGAGGGATCTGAAGAATACAACCGTTATAAAAGATAAAGTTCAAATATTGTAAATATTATTTGTTATTATCTGCTAACATTTTAGGATTAAGTCTAAAGGGATAAAATTCTATCTCCTAGCATTATCTAGGATTTTTATCTCTTTTATCTTATCTTCTAGTTAGATTTAAATTTTAAATTAAGTAATTTGATTGTAACATAACTCTCTTGTATTCAGCCTATATAAAGGCTTTGTACCGATGCATTATTCAAGTCAATACATTTGAGAATTCATTCTCTCTACAAAACAGTCTCTCAATTATTAACATGATATCAGTTGCTTAGGTTTTTTTTTCGATCCGCAAAACCTAGAGAATGCATACCTCTCCAACATCTGAAATTAGTTTAGGGTCTGATCAAACCCACCCACAATCAGATCTGGCGTATAGTTTATGCAGTAGCAGCCAAAAGATCAACAACGAGCAGCTTGGGGAATTAGAACAAATGGCTGGGCAGCCATCAATAAAAATTAATCAAAGTGTGATCATAGCAGCAAACGAAGGTAGCATTTCCTTTGCAAATACTGCTGGTAACAAAAATCTCATTCCTTGGATAGTTGATTCTGGGGCTACTGACCATATGACAGGAAATAAAAGTCTCTTTCTTACTCTTACAAAGCAACCTTGTCAAAAGATTGTGAAGACAAGTGATGGTTCGAAGACTGCAGTAGAAGGGATTAGGACAGTCTACGTTAACAAGGACATTGTTTTTCCTCTGTTTTATATGTTCCCAGCCTAAAATGCAATTTACTCTCAGTCAATAGATTCTGTGATGTTCTCCAGTGTTTCACTCAGTTTGATTCTGTTGGTTGTGTTTTTCAGGAAATGGCTTCGGGAAAAGAGATTGGCAATGCTAAGCTATGTAGTGACCTTTATCTTCTTGAAGGTCAACCTCTTCCCAATGGAAAAGTTCACTCAAGTTGCACCTTTAAATCCGTTTGTTTACCCTCTCAACTTTCTAGTTTAAGTTCAAATGAAATTTTGCTATGGCATTTTCGACTAGGTCATCCTAGTTTTTTTTATCTTCAGAAATTGTTTCCTAAATTATTTCTTACTAAAAAACCAACTTCATTTACTTGTGATGTCTGTCAAATTGCCAAGCATAAAAGAAATTCTTACCATACATCTTCTTATAAAGCTTCACAACCTTTCTCTCTCATTCACAGTGACATTTGGGGTCCTTCTAATGTTAAGAATATCTCAGGGGCTCAGTGGTTTGTTTCTTTCATTGATGATAACTAGGACAACCTGGACTTATCTTATGAAACAAAATCTGAGACTGAGGAGATCTTTAAAAAATTCTATTTTATGGTTGAAACTCAGTTTTGTAGTAAAATTAAGATATTCAAGTGATAATGAGAGTGAAGTCTTTACTAAAACTTTGGGTATTTTTTTAAAGAGAGAGGTATAGTTCATATTAGCTCTTGTGTAGATACCCCTCAGCAAAATGGAGTAGCCGAAAAAAAATCAACATCTATTAGAGGTTACTAGAGCCCTCTTATTTTCTTCTAATGTCCCTAAGCATTTTTGGGGAGGGGCATTGCTTCATGCTACTTTTTTAATTAACAGGTTACCTAGTAGAGTTTTGGGGAGGTATTTCTTCAAACTTTTTCTTCCTTCAAACCAATGTCATGTACACTGCCCATTAGAGTTTTTGATTCCTGTGCTTTTGTTCACATCTCTAAACAATTTCGGGGTAAGTTAGATCTTAGGGCCATCAAATGTATTTTTCTGGATATTCTGCTCAGAAGAAGAGTTTTAAATGATATTCCCCTGTCACTAGAAAAATTTATGTTTCTATGGATGTTTCATTTCATGAATCTCAACCTTTTTTTTCAGATTCTCAAATTCAGGGGGAGAGTTGGGATGAATTTCAGCTTCAACAGATTCAGTTACCTCTAAATGAACCTATTGTTTTGTTACCTCTAAATGAACCTACTATTATACCCACCCCTATTCCAACACAGGATCCTATCCCTGAATCTACTATGATACCAGATTATGTTCTTGAAACTTTATCTCTTAGAGTTGAATCCGTACCAAAAACTCCATTAAATCTTCCTTCCGAGAACCAACTTGAAACCAGAGAACTTAGTGTCTATACAAGGAAGAAAATGAGGCCTATTCAGGACACTACACAACTTAGGACTTCTCAAGAACTGGAACTGATACCATTGTCCTTGGAGGAGGAGGAAGGTATGGAAAATTTGAATAATGATGATATTGAACATATTGATACATCTGACTTACCAATTGCTAAAAGAAAAGGTATCAGGAAATGTACAAGTCATCCGATACAGAGATATGTGGCTTACGGAAAGCTAATGCCCTCATTTAAGGCTTTCACAACCAAGATTGATATTATCCAGATCCCCTCAAACAGTACATGAAGCCTTGAAGGATCCAAGATGGAAAAAAGCTGTAGAAGATGAGATTCAAGCACTGCAGGAAAATAAAACCTGTGTGATGACTTCTTTACCTCCAGGAAAGAAGGTTGTAGGTTGTAAATGGGTATTTACAGTTAAATATAATTCGGATGAGAGCATTGAGAGGTTCAAAGCAAGGCTGGTTGCAAAGGGATTCACTCAGTCCTATGGGATTGATTATCAGGAGACATTTGCTCCAGTGGCAAAACTCAACACAGTAAGAATCTTATTGTCCCTTGCTGCGAATTTGGACTGGCCTCTTCATCAACTAGATATAAAGAATGCCTTCCTAAATGGGGATCTAGAAGAAGAGGTGTACATGCAAAGGCCACCTGGTCTAGATGAAAACTTAGATCCAACTAAGGTATGTAAATTGTTAAAATCACTCTATGGTCTTAAACAATCATCTAGAGCATGGTTTGGCAGATTTACCAGGGTTGTTCTAAAAGCTGGTTACCTTCAATGCCAAGCTGATCATACTATGTTCATCAAGACCTCTTCTGAAAATAAAAAAAGCTATTTTAATAGTCTATGTTGATGATATAATCATCACAGGTGATGATGTTCTGGAAATCAGAAAATTAAAAGAGTTCTTGGCTACGGAGTTTGAAATAAAAGATCTGGGTCAGTTAAGATACTTCATAGGAACGGAAGTGGCGAGATCAAATGTTGGGATTGTGATAAATCAGAGAAAGTATGTTCTAGATCTTCTTTCAGAGACAGGGATGCTAGGTTGCAAGCCTGCCGAAACACCAATGGAGCATAATCTGAAGTTTAGAACTGACAACAATGAAGCTCCTAGTAATAAGGAACAATATCAGAGGCTAGTTGGTAAACTTATTTATCTATCACTTACACGACCTGATATTTCTTTTTCAGTTGGTATTGTTAGTCAGTTTATGAATGATCCTAGAGAAGAGCATTTAGAAGCAATGTTCAGGATTCTGAGATATTTGAAGATGACACCAGGCCATTGCTTAATTTTCACCAAAAATGAGAATAGAAAAGTGGAAGTCTTTACGGATACAAGCTGGGCATGAGAGCTTACATCTAGAATATCTACAAGTGGATATAGTGCTGTAGTCTGGGGAAATTTACTGACATGGAGAAGCAAGAAACAATCCGTAGTATCAAGAAGCAGTGCAGAAGCAGAATTTCGAGCCTTAGCTAATGGAATTTGTGAAGGGATTTGGATTCAAGGGTTGTTGTCAGAATTAAAACTCAATCACATTAATGATTTTGAACTTCATTGTGATAATCAATCAGCAATTAGTATTGCTAAGAATCCTGTACACCACGATAGAACAAAACACGTGGAGCTAGATCGTCACTTTATTTCTGAGAAGATCACTAGTGGGACAGTCAAGCTAAATTTTGTTCCATCTCACAAACAACTAGCCGATGCACTCACCAAGGCACTTCCAAGAACTACCTTTGATGAGTTCACATCCAAGCTTGGTCTCTACAATGTGTATTCACCAGCTTGAGTGGGAGTGAAGAATAGAGCCGTTATAAAAGATAAACTTCAAATATTGTAAATATTATTTGTTATTATCTGCTAACATTTTAGGATTAAGTCTAAAGGGATAAAGTTCTATCTCCGAGCATTATCTAGGATTCTTATCTCTTTTATCTTATCTTCTAGTTAGATTTAAATTTTAAATTAAGTAATTTGATTGTAACATAACTCTCTTGTATTTAGCCTATATAAAGGCTTTATACCGATGCATTATTCAAGTCAATACATTTGAGAATTCATTCTCTCTACAAAACAGTCTCTCAATTATTAACAGGATCTATGTTTTGGACAAAGACTGTACAACTGAAGACTTTCAAGGGAAGGACAGAATACATAGGCTTAAAATTAGGAAAACTTTCCAATAAAACATCCCTAGGTGTCTTAAACTTGAGAATTTTACTGGGCATCCTATTGATGAGATATGTGGCAATTAACAAGGCTTCACCCCACAAATATTTAGGAACCTTATTTGTAAACATGAGAGCCCTAGTGACTTCTAACAAATGTCTATTTTTTCTTTTTGCAATCTCGTTTTGTTGTGGTGTATCTACACAAGATATGATATGGACAATTCCATGTTTAGCAAAAAAATCTCCTATGGTCTTAGAAAAATATTCACCCCCATTGTCAGATTTTAGGATTTGAATTTTTGTACCAAATTGGTTGCTGACCATGGTGTAAAATCTCTCAAAAATGGATGCAACTTCTAATTTGTCTCTGAGCAAATAAGTCCAAATGGTTCTACTGTGATCATCTATGAAGTAACGAACCACCTACTACCTGTCACATTCTTCACTTTAGAAGGACCCCAAACATCACTGTGAATCAAAGAAAAAGGTTGTGAAGGTTTATAAAGAGATGGTAAATAGGAAGATCTTGTTTGCTTAGCAAGAGGACATATATGGCATTTAAAGGAACTTGGATTTTTATTAATAAATAAATCAGGGAACAATTTTGCTAAATAATAAAAACTAGGATGACCTAATCTAAAATTCCATAACATTGCATCATCTAGATTTCCTAAGGAAGTAAAACACGAAATTGTTTGAGAATGGAAAGACTTGTGGTTGTTGTGAAGAACATAGAGGCCATTTTGCAAGCTAGCACTGTCAATCTTCTTCTTCGAGTCCAGTACCAGCAAAGAGCAATTAGAATCATTAAAAATCAAGGAGCACTTTAAATCTTTGGAAAGCTTGCTCACAGAAAGCAAATTGCATGCAAGATTAGGTACAAATAATACTCCCTCAAGTAACAAGTCTTCGCTAATAGCAACAGAACCACTTCCTTTAACAGGAGATAGTGAGCCATCAGCAGTCTTAATTGAACTCTCAAAACTAATAGGTATAAAACTGAAAAATAGTTCCCTATTACCAATCATGTGATCTGAAGCCCCAGAGTCAATGATCCAGGGTGAGGTAGCCTTGGTGGAAAGAAGGGCAGTTAGGTAAAGAGTGGCTTGATTTACCTACTTCTACTAGGGCTAGGTTTCCATCACTAGGCTTTGTGAATTTGCCAAATAGCCTGTGAAGTTCCTCCATTTGTTGTTTAGAAAAACCACTCGAACCACCACTAGTTGCTGCATTAGACTTTGATTCTCAAGGAGCCCTGTTGGTAGATGATCTCCAATCTGCTGGTTTGCCATGTAGCTTCCAGCATTGTTCCTTCAAGTGCCTTATCTTCTTGCATTAGTCACACACAATTTTGCTTTTTCTGATCTTAACTGAGTTCTGAGTGACAAGAGCAGAACCTTCTGTGGCAGTAGTTTCAGGCAGCATAAAAGACCTACTTTCTTCCCTGCGTATGTCAGCAAAAACTTCTCGAAGTGATGGAAGAGGTTTACTTCCCAGGATACTGGATTTTTCTGCATCCCACTCTCTGTTGAGGCCATTAAGGAACTGGAAAATCCTTCTTTGTGCAGTAGGTGTCTCCCATTCATGACTCTCGTATAGATCTATTTGCTGCCACAAACTGGTCAAAGTGTTGTAAAACACTGTGACGGACATCCCATCTTGTTTTAGGTTAGCAACTTTGCTCTCAATGCCAAATAATTCTGAGACATTGTCACTGCTGGAATAGGTCTCCCGCACAGCATTCCAGATCTCACATGTTGTGTTGTAAAGAAGAAAATTAGTCCCAACTTCAGGGGACATGGTATTGATGAGCCAAGACATCACTTTTCCATTCTCTCGAGCCCATCTTTCAAAGTTTCGATCTGCATCAGAGGGTTGTGGAATGGTCCCTGTGATGTAGCCGAGTTTGCCTCTCCCAACAAGAAAAAGCTTAATAGATTGTGACCACTGAAGATAGTTGTGGCCAACTAGTCGATGGCATGTCACAGAGGCACCAGAAACGTCTGAAAAATCCTCCACGCCTGCAGAAGTTTCTGCTGTAAATTGTTGCTCATTGGTTGTCGAAGAATGACCCATTTGAATTTGTTGAATTAGGATCAATTAGACTGATACCATGTAGAGAAACAGAAAACTCTCTTTTCTGTATTTTTATTATGTTAAAGTTACAATATTTACAGCCTTATATAGACTTAGGAATAGGACTTTAAGTACAATTAGGAGTCCTACTTACGTTAGACTAATCCTACTTGCATTAGATTTACAACTCTTCTAGGTAGTAAACTTTAACTAAAACTACTAATAATAATTAAATGTAAATACTTACACGGAATTAACTTATAGAGGGGTGTCAATAATGCTATTTTTTTCCAGTAACAATTAATTTTTTGAATATTGTGTTGTTGTAGGCGAAAAATTAAGAAGAGAGATGAGATTATTGAATGTGATCCTTTGCTATGTTCAGGGCTTGATAAATCTGTAAGTTGACATTTCTTTTCATTTATACTTTCTATTCTGGAACCTTACAGTGTTTGCTACATGCAAAACCTGCACATTAGTCATCCTTATTGTTACAGAATACAATCATCCATTTAAATAGGAGATACTCAAAGGCATTTTACCCTATTAGGATTTTCTGGTCTAACTTCTAAGTTGCTTGCTTGTGTGCCAGTAATAATTATTTATATTACTACTATGCTCAAAAGGTATTCTAGTTAGTAATATGGGTGTTGACTAATAACAGTCTGTCGACTTCTTTGGATTCCTGAAACTAAATACTTCTTATTTCTTTTGTTTGCATGCAAGTTAAGCATATGATGATTCCTTACGTACCAATGTTGGTGCCTCCAAAAAAATGGAAAGGGTATGCTGGAAAGAAAAATTAGTATAGACTGTGTTTCATCTGCTTTCCAGGAATTTATTACATGTAGCTTGCAGGAGTCAAAATATTTTTCTGCAAAATGTTTTCTTTAAAGTCAAAGGAGTCAACTTGTTTCATTTATGCATTCCTTTTCTTGCTTACCCTCTCTGAAGCCAAATAGACGCACACAAATTTAAATCAATTATTACAATTAAGTATTCACAAACTCCTTCCAGGTATGACAAGGGTGGCTACTTGTTCTTTCCTTCTTATGTCATGCGAACTCATGGATCAAGGAAACAACAAGAGGCATTTAAGGGTGTCCCCGTAAAAAATTGTTGAATATATTCAAATAAAAGATCTTTTGTAAATATTATTAAATCAAGTTAGTTATTATCTATAGATAATTAGAATTCAAATTCAAATTTAGACTAGTTTATCTTATCTCTAGTTTGAATTCTAGAGTTGTATAGTTGTAGGACTATTGTAAAAAGCCTATATAAGAGTTGTATTGTAACATTAAAGGGGATATGAAATAACAGAGAAATATATTCTTCTCTGCTGAAAATACATCATTCTTTGCTGGAATTTTCCTATTTCTCTACTAGAATTCCCTATTTATCTACATGGAGTTGTATAGTTGTAAGACTATTGTAAAAAGCCTATATAAGAGTTGTGTTGTAACATTAAAGGGGATATGAAATAACAGAGATATTTATTCGTCTCTGCTGAAAATACATCATTCTTTGGTGGAATTTTCCTATTTCTCTACTAGAATTCCCTATTTATCTACATGGTATCAGTCTAAATATTCGGTCCCTAAACTCTCAACATGGTTGATACATTCCCTTCCGCAAATAGTCCCATTCCTGATGTTGTCTCTGATATCTCCACCATCCAAATCCGTCAAAGGAATTATTCCAGTTCTTCGAACAGTGTATATTTTGCTCAAGAAGGTAGTTCCATTTTTGCCTTTTTGGCTAGTAAAAATAATTGTTCTATCTGGACTGTTGACTCGGGAGCATCAGACCATATGAGTGGAAATGCCTCTCTCTTCCATACATTTCGTCCTTCATTGCTTACCTCTCAAATAAAGACTGCTGATGGCTCTTTCTCCTCAATATCAGGGAGTGGTTCTATTCAAATCTCTGAGACTATTACACTGTCTAATGTGTTATACGTTCCAAAATTGACTTGCAACCTTATTTTCGTGAGTAAATTATCTGCTGATTTTCAATGCACAACTAAATTCTCTCCTCATGGTTGTGAATTTCAGGCTCTGGACTCGGGGAAAGTAATTGGCAAAGCTAGGTTGTGTGGTGGCCTCTATATCTTCCAAGGGCACAATTCTCCTAATGGACAAGCAAATTTGAGTTGTACTCATACTTTTCCTTGTTTTCCTACTATTTCAGATTCTTCACAATCTGTTTTGTTATGGCATTATAGGCTTGGCCATCCCAGTTTTCAATATCTCGCAAAGATGTTTCCCAAGTTATTTGTCCGTAAAAGTCCAAATTCTTTTTCATGCAAAATTTGTCCTCTTGCCAAACATATCAAAAGTTCTTATCCTCCATCTACCTATAAAACCTCTCACCCCTTTTCCTTAATCCACAGTGACATTTGGGGCCCTTCTAAAGTTAGGAATATTGATGGTTCTAGGTGGTTTATTACTTTCATAGATGATCATAGTAGGCTTACTTGGACATTTCTTATGAAAGAAAAATCAGAAACTGGGGGTATTTTTAAAAGATTTAAGACTCTAATAGAAACTCAATTTCGGAGCCAAATCAAAATTCTCTATTCTGATAATGGTAGTGAGTACTTTACCAAAACCTTAGGATCTTATTTTCAAGAAAAATGGATTGTTCACATAACATCTTGTGTCGATTCACCTCAACAAAATGGTATTGCCGAAAGAAAGAATAGGCATTTGTTAGAGGTGGCTAGATCTTTAATGTTTTCCACAAATGTTCCTAAGTTTTATTGGGGAAAGCCATTCTTACAGCTACTTTTCTTATAAATAGAATGCCTAGTAAACCTCTCAAATTTCAAACCCCTAGGAATGTGTTTCTTAAGACTTTTTCGAATTTCCAACCCCTTTCTTCTAATATTCTAGCAAAGGTATTTGGGTGCACTGTTTTTGTTCATATTTCTCCTCAATCCAAACTAGATCCTAAAGCTCTAAAGTGCATATCCCTAGGTTATTCTTCAACTAAGAAGGGCTACAAGTGCTATTCTCCTGTCACTAAAAGAACTTATACCTCCTTTGATGTTACCTTCCTTGAACACAAGCCCTATTACCCCAAACCTGAAATTCAGGGGGACAGTTTACATGAATTTCCAGTTCTTGATAATTTCCACCATGATTTGTTTCCTACTACCGAAATCTCTACTGTTTTACAGCCAAATACTAACCCTACTATTACTTCATCTGAATCTACCTTTATTCCAAACAATGAACCAACTGCCTTGGAACCACCAGACAATGAACCAACTGTCTTGGAACCACCAGGTTCACCTCACACCCCACAAAGAACTCCAACAGAACAACAACTTGAAGTTAGAGAGCTTAGTGTCTATAGAAGGAGAAAAAGGCCCAACAAAGAGACTACAATACAACCTGGAAACTGCTAAGAGCTGGATCTTGGTCCTGCAGCCGTGAAAAATTTGAAAGGTATGGAAGATTCTCAGAATGTTCCTCCTATTCCTTTTATTGATACTGACGAGTTGCCCACTGACGAGTTGCCCTCTGATCCCACCACTGCAATCCAAATCCATAGCCACCAGTTGCAAACTCACTCGGGGACGCCCACTTAACCGCCGTATAACCCACAAGCCCATTGGCATCGAAAATTCTACTGTAACTCAGCTTCGAAGAATCCCCAACAAAACTCACCAAATTAATCCTCCCATCTTCCCCAACACTCACGCACTCAGTCCCACTCTCCCTTAAATCCACGGCCGACACAGGTCCGGAATGAAACCCCAACTCCGAAATCGTAGCCTCGTATTCCATCGTCCCTCCGTTTATCAAATCAGAAGCCAAAATGTGAATCGAACCCGAGAAAGTGGCGGCAGCGAGGAGGGGCTGATGGGTAGAGTGGGCGGTTTTGAGGGACGAAATGCGGGAAGGTGGGGTCCATGAGGGTTGAGGGGTTCAGGTTGGAGACGAGCCTTGCGGGTTTGGGTCTACGCAGATTATTTCGATGGCGGGAGAGTTGGTATCGGTGTCGTAATAGGCAACAGCTGCGAATCTATCCAAGGCGGAAACCGGTGAGAGCCAATGGACGGCGTCGATGTACTTGGACTGCAGGATTCTATGAACTCTTGAGGGGTTTTGGGATGCTGCAAAGGCCATGATTTCAAAGGTTTTAAGGGATTTTTTTGAAGTGGATTGTATATTTAAGACAAAGATGGTAAATGAAGGGCGCCTATTCTTTTGAAGGGTTTTTGGGTGGGAAAAAATGAGGGTTTTGGTTTCAATGTAGGTTCGGGTTTAGATCAAGCTTTCAATTGCAATCATTTCCGTTCTAATATTTAAAGTTTGATAAAATTTTGAGATCTTTAGGATAACAGCAATAATTTAAAATTTTAACTACACTCGATTTATGTGTTAAATTGTGTGTTTTAATTCCTAAAAATATTAATTTGATTTTAATGGTCAATTTAAGGAGAATAATTGGTAAAATTTGGATTTCAATTATTTTATTTAAAGTTATTTTAAAAATTATAAAAAAAATATTTCAAAACGTGAAATATAAAATCTTATCACAATAATGTTTGTTATT
Organism: Hibiscus mutabilis; assembly: GCA_019671005.1. Taxonomy (NCBI): domain Eukaryota; kingdom Viridiplantae; phylum Streptophyta; class Magnoliopsida; order Malvales; family Malvaceae; genus Hibiscus; species Hibiscus mutabilis. Next base: position 16,045 of record JAGYYJ010000202.1, on the reverse strand, counting down.
ACTTATGAAAAAGAAGTATTTTATTTGGCAAGTTTTTCAACTTCTGGACCATGCATCCTGATTTTGGGCGCATTGTGGATGATTCCTGGTCTGAACCAATGGAGGGCAATCCTCTTCAGATTTTATTTGGCAAGTTAAAAAGACTGAAGGGTAAACTGAAGGAACTAAACACTGCACATTATGCTAACATCTCTAAGAGAGTGGTTGAGAAAAGGAAACAACTGGAAGCGTAGCAGATTTTGAATTTGTCAGGAACCTTGGATAGCATTGATATGGCTTTTGAAAAGCAATTGCATACTGAGTTGGTGGACTTAGAAAGAGCTGAAGCTCAGTTTTATCAACAAAAGGCAAAGGTGGACTGGCTGCAGCAAGGAGACCAGAGTACTAAATTTTTTCATTCAACAGTTGCTATGAAAAGGAAGAAGAGTACTATCCAATTTTTGATAGATGATCTGGGGAATAAAATTACCTCTTTTGATGGTATTGCTGATGAGTTTATCCAGTTTTTCACTGGACAAATAGGTGCTACTGATGGGGAGGTTATGGATTGTACGGTGGAGCAGCTTAGGGAGCTTTTGCAGTTTTCTATGCCTTCTGATATTAGGGATGCAATGGTTCAGGAGGTCACAAGGGCAGAAATTAAAGCTGCCATTTTTGACCAGGGTAAAGACAAAGCTCCTGGCCCTGATGGATACACTTCTTGGTTCTTCAAGAAGGCATGGTGCACTGTTGGTGATGATTTTACCTCTGCTATAAGGTATTTCTTTGACTCTTCCACTTTGTTACCTGCCTTCAATGCAACTGCTATTACATTAGTGCCTAAGATTCTAAATGCTTGTAAGCCCAAGGACTTTAGACCCATTTTTTGTTGTTCAGTAGTGTATAAAACCATCGCCAAGATAATTGTGGGGAGGATGACTAGGTTGATGCCTCTTTTGATAACTCCTAATCAGTCTGCTTTTGTAAGAGGTAGGAGTATTGTTGATAATACCCTATTGGCTCAAGAATTGGTTAAAGGGTATGGTAGGAAGACTGTCTCCCCTAGGTGTGCAATGAAAATTGATTTGCAAAAGGCGTTTGATTCCCTTAGCTGGAAATTTCTTCTTAATCTGCTTGAAGCTATTGGTCTACCTGACAAGTTTAGAGACTGGATTCGAGCTTGCTTTACTGGTAGCAGATTTTCTGTGGCTTTAAATGGGAGTCTTGTAGGGTTTTTTAGGGGTAGAAGGGGGATAAGGCAAGGGGATCCTCTCTCCCCCTATTTGTTTGTGTTAGCAATGAATGTTTTATCTCATCTTTTGAACATGGCTGCTGCAAATGGAATTTTTGAGTTTCACCCTAAGTGCAAGAAAGTGAGTATTACTCATTTGAGTTTTGCGGATGACTTACTTATATTTTGTAAGGGTAAGCTGGATTCAATTTTGGGAGTTCAATGTTTTCTGGAGGAATTCTATGCGATTTCTGGGTTAAAGTTAAATGTTGCAAAGTCTGAGATGTTCTTGGCTGGTGTGCCTATTGAGCAGCAAGCTGCTTGGGAACAAATTTCTGGATTCCATATTGGTGTGCTTCCTGTGAGGTATTTGGGTATACCCCTTGTCACCAGGAAACTTTCTGAAAGAGATTGTAGCTTCTTGCTTGAGAAAATTAAAGGTAAGCTAGAACATTGGGCCAATAGGCACCTTAGTTATGCTGGAAGGCTGCAGCTGATAAATGCAGTGGTGTTTAGTATGGTTAACTACTGGTGTAGGCAGATCATTTTACCTAAGGGTGTGATCAGGAAGATAGAGCAAATGTGTATGCGGTTCTTTTGGAAGGTTAAGGGTGAGCCTGCAAAGGGTGCTCGGGTGGGGTGGCAGTCCATTTGTAAGCCAAGAAGTGAAGGGGGGCTGGGTGTTAAAGATTTGGGTCTGTGGAATAAAGTTTGCATTATTCAACTCATAAAGAGTCTTTTGCCTGGTGAAGGCTCATTATGGGTAGCTTGGGTAAGGACGTATGTGTTTAAGGACTCGAACTATTGGACTGTGAATAGCAAATTATGGTTCAGCTGGAGTATTAGGAAAATGATAAAGCTCAGGCCAGTTGTTCAGACTTTGCTTGCTTCTAATTCTTCAGGCATGCTGCACATATGGAATGGTATTAGGGGAAATGTCCCTAAGGTTTCTTGGCACATGCTTGTATGGTTTGGATTGCATGTTCCTAAGTATTCTTTAATATTGTGGATGGCAATATTGGATCGTTTGCCGACTAGTGAGAGATTACAGAGGATGGGGCTGCAAGTGAATATTAACTGTGTGCTTTGTGGTGTGGATTCAGAGACTCGGGACCATCTCTTTGCCCAGTGCCCTTATTCCAAGCAAATTTGGGCATTGATTCTTCAAGATTGTGGCATTAGAAGAACTATACTCAGCTGGCATGCTGAGTTGCAGTGGCTTTTTGCAACATTGAAGGGTAAGTCCTTGGTAGTTTTCATTCTTAAGCTTGCATGGAATTCATTTGTCTATCATGTATGGGAGGAGAGGAATAGGAGGAAAATTCGGGGAGTTTCTCGTGATTGTGCTAGTGTACTTGATTGTATTAGGGAAGCAATACGAATACGTGTACAGAACAAAAACATACGAGTGACTGATGTAAGTAGACAATTGTATACAGCTTGGGGAATTCCCTGAGGGGATGGCTGCCCAAGGATGTTTAGGGGTTTTGTTGCAGTGTAATACTGTTTTCTTGGATAATAAAACACAGCTTATCCAAAAAAAAAGTATTTTATTTTTTCTAATCAAATTGATTCGTATAAACTTAATCATATGCTTTATATACTCTAAAAATAAGAATATCGATATCATTGATAAAATAAAGATGGTGGTTGATGACAATATACACAATAATGTCTGTTATAAATAATCATATAAAATAATTATTTATGTTAATAAAAAATAGTTAAAATTAAACAGTTTAGTATATAAACTCGATATTATTATATCATTCAAAAATAACTTTCAATGAATAAGAGAAATGCATTTTTTTTTATTTTGTCATATCTCGTTCATTTTCTTTACTTGTTCACTTTACGAGGATTATATTTTAGGTAAGATCAATCTGATTTAACTTTTGTTCATGTGAGATGCATGTATGGTAAGTGTTGATAGATAGATTGATGTTAGATTATAATTTAGTCCTAAACTATTTTTTTTGTCTACAAAAATTATTGAACTTAAATGGTTTACTCATTTCAAGTCTTTCTAATGACGTGACACACTAAAAGTGTATCATGCGACATCATCTCAAAGCGCTACATCAGCAAAAGAACTAAAATAAAAAGAGTTATCAAATTATGTATTAAAATGTAACAAAACAAAACTTAAAGAGTATTAGAGAATCAGGAATATAATATACATATTAAATATTTATTTAACATCAAAAGGTTGTATTTTTTAAACTTAAAATCAATTAAATCACTCGATTTAATCGATGGTTAAAGCTGTCATCCCAGTTTGACGTTCTAATGCTCGACATTAAGACAAACTTACTTAATTAGCATTAATATAATGCATATGCAATGTCAAAATACAGCTAGAATGAATTGAAATTTCGTCTTATTTTCTGTACAGATCAAAACAAAAGTAATCAGCTTCCACATAAACTTTTTTCTTGAAGCTAAGTTCATTTAAAAATTAGATAAAGATAACAGCAAAAGGGAAAGAATTTAAGATACAGTAATCAAATCAACATTCATCAGCCTATAATCTGTAGGAAGGAAGGGCTAAAAATGTATGCTTTAAATAAAACTGTTAAATGTGATTGAAACAGCACAAAGTTAGGTAAAGACAAAAGAGCTGTAGCCGGTTACAGACGGCAAAGACGCAATTTTAACCGTAGCCGGCTATTTGTAATTGCCCCACCGTACAAATCCTTCTAATCCATTAAACTTTTATAATTTTACCTATCATCATCATCATCCCTTTAAAAGCCTCTTCATTGGAGAGCTCTTGGCTGATCAAGTTCTTTCCATGGCGAAATTATCACAGGCGAACCAGAGAAACAATGCAGGGTATAATGGTGTTAATAACAGTTCGAGTATCGACACCAGCACTACAAGTAATGGTGTTACGAAGGTGAAGAAGCGAACTAGGAGAAGTTTCCCACGAGACTCGCCTCCAAAACGTAGCTCGATTTATCGAGGGGTTACTAGGTAAGTCATTTTAGTCATGAAAATCACCAATTCTCATAGTTCGAGTCAATGGAGTCGCGTGTTAATTATGCTGATTGTTTTCAGGCATAGGTGGACGGGTCGATATGAAGCTCATCTATGGGACAAGAATTGCTGGAATGAATCACAAAACAAAAAAGGACGCCAAGGTATATTCAATTACCCTTTTTTAATTTTCTTAATTGAGTTATATAGCAGAAAGTTTAATGATTTATTCTTCTCCATTTTCATGGTTGCTGCTGCTGCTGCTGTTTATGCATTAATACTCAAAATGCAGTCTATCTTGGTATATACGTTAACTACTACGTTTTCCTTTTTAAGGAACTAATTTCTTTTACCTCAAGTTCGGGAAATTTACTTCTTTTATTTCAGGTGCTTACGATGATGAAGAATCTGCAGCACATGCTTATGATTTAGCAGCACTCAAATACTGGGGTCAAGACACCATTCTTAACTTTCCGGTACATTGTAGTCTTTAATTTAATGAGTTTGCTGTAAGAAGATCGGGGAAAGAAACCTGAATATTTGTGATATGAACAATTTGCAGGTATCTACATACCAGATGGAGTTGAAAGAAATGGAGAATCAGTCTAGAGAAGAATATATTGGATCATTAAGAAGGTGAGATTAATGACTTGATCATGATACATACATAGATGTGAATTCAGCTAAAATCTTGAATTTTGCAGGAAATCTAGTGGTTTCTCTCGTGGGGTTTCGAAATATAGAGGTGTTGCTAGGTACTTATATATATTTCGTGAATTCAGCTACAATATTTCATTTCTCAAATGCGACATCCTTTATATTTGTTTCAAATCCTGTGGTATTTACTTGGTTTTCCATGTCGAACCAGCAGACATCATCATAATGGGAGATGGGAAGCTCGCATTGGAAGAGTGTTCGGCAACAAGTACCTCTATCTCGGGACATATGGTACGTTCTGTTTTCTTCATTTTTTATTTGCTTTTTCTTTTTAATATTTTCCAAGCCAAACCAAACTAGGCTGCTCGCCAAATGTTATTTAAGAAAGCAACCCCAAAGAATATCTTAGATATAAACCTAATATTATTATTACATGCCACGAATACGATGCAATTTATTACATTTCTTTAGGCATATTGCTTTCATTGCTTATGGCATTTGTGTAATGGACGCATAGCTGAGTTTTTTTTTAATTAGATTCATTGATTAAAGTACAGCAAAATTAAGATCGAAAGCGACACGTTATACTTATGTAACTCCAATGGAACGAGGCCAAGCATATGTTATATTTATGTCCGTTACTTAATAGGACGGTCCACTAACCTTAAAAACTGTTTTAATTTCAACTTACGCTACAAATTAGATTTATTAATCTCTGATATCTATTCATTGACTTTTGCAGCCACGCAAGAGGAAGCTGCCACTGCATATGATATGGCTGCTATCGAGTACCGGGGATTAAACGCTGTTACGAACTTTCATCTAAGTCGTTACATCAAATGGCTTAAACCCAATCAAACCGATACCGAATTTAATTCGAACCCGAATATAGACACTAATACCTCGACAGTAACAGTAACAAACCCTAGTCAAGAACTTAACCTGAGTTTTTTTAGTAACAACAGCAACGAGGACGACAAGCTGCAGGTGCAAGCCTCCCTTGTCCCAAACGAAGCCGTTCTGACTCAACCAAAGCCTGTGAATGCCACATCAGCTCTAGGACTTCTCTTTCAGTCTTCGAAATTCAAAGAGATGATGGAGATGACATCGGCGGTCGAGTGCCAGTTGACACCGCCGACGTCAAAACCAGTGCAATACAGCTTCCCTGAAAACGTGGAAACGTACTTGGAATGTCAAGATTCGAGCAGTCTCGGAGACGAAGTTCATGATATGATTTTCGGTGAACTCAACTACTTCATGGCACCAATGTTTCCGTGCGACATTGATGGCTAGAGTGAAAAAAAGCCAAGTTTAGGGGTTATTCTCTTTCTTTAATTTGTTATTATTATTTATATACAAACCAATAAAGATTTGTAGATGCTTTGTTCATTAAAGAGTTAATAGCCATAGCCCGAGAGCATTAATTTGGATTAATCTGACTTGGATTTGTGGAAAAAGATGCACGAGGATGATGAACTGATTTGGTTTATTCTGTAGCTTAGACAATAAAATATACATTTGCTTTTCTTTCTTTTGTTTTCTTTTTAAATTTAATTATAGCATAATAAATTAATAACTTTTTCTGTTATTATCTTTGATAACAGCACTCCAAAAATGAAGTTGGTCACAGATCAATGTGTCTCTGGTTTCCTAGAGAATTACATCTGAACTTAAACGTTCCTGGGGAAGTTTATTTTGACAAAGCAAATATGCAACAAATTTAACAAAAGGGATCAATTGAGTAGGTGTTGAATCAACTGCTTTCAGGCTTTGGGCCCTTAAGCTACCCAAAGTAAAAAGCTTTTTGTTACCTGCCTTAAGCCGTTAAGGCGAAGAAGACAAGTAGATTTTGCAGTTGACCAAATTCTGGGCCCAGAACAAATTGTCTGTATCAACCCTCAAATCCAGCATACTAACGAATGGGCTTTTGACCATCTACTCGAGTTTAAGCAAAAAGGGTGCATTTAGAGATGGCTAGGGGTCGGGGGTTTTTGACCGATTCGCATCCAACCAAAAAATGTAACACTTTCATCCAAACACGATCCGACCTGATATTTTATGATGTTTCACCTGATTCGAACCTGAATTTTAGAGTAAAAGCCCGAACTAAACCTAACTCAACCCGACATAAATAAAAAATTGTGAATACTCATTATTATTCGATAAAATAGAGAGTTAATTGAAAAAATATAAATAGGGTGAAGCATTGTAATAATTATTTCATTTTTATTAGACAAAGTAAAGTAATAATTAATATATATATATATATATATATATATATATATATAAAGATAGGCATTGTAGCAATTATACCTAAATATTTAGAATAAAATTAAATTATTATTTCGGGTCAATAGGGTATTTTTCACCTTAAACCCAAACTCGACCCGAACCTAATTTTTTTAAAAAAAACCCAACTCTATAAGATTGGATCAAGTCAAAATTCGTCATATATGGATCAAATGGTCATCCCTTGGTGTATTAGTTTGTACTTTCTCTCTTCAAACAAGATTGGACGTTAAAAACTTTCTAAAGCGTCTTGGCGAAAAAGTAGAGGATATTATTTTTAAAAAGTTTGGGTTTGAATAATTTGTGAACAAGATATGTATATTGAAATAAGCTTAAATATAAATTGTATTACAATCAAAAGAGTATTATATTAATTATTATTTGGTGATGAGGTAGAAAACCCATATATATTACCCAATTGTTTTCACTTTCTGGTTCTTTGAAATCTGACATTTCCTCAGACATTCTGACTCATCCTCTTCTCTATTATGAGAGTCTATTTCTCTGTCCTTGCTTTGATATTGCCACTTGGTATCCTATTTTATAAAAGAATATAGCAAACCTATCATCCTACATCCATCACCGTACACGTGGTTATTCATATTGGTTAATACTAAGCCCAACAACCTCCCCTTCCACATTAGCTGTCTAAACAAGAAGAATAAGCAGAGATTTGGGGCGTGGTAAGATAAGCAAAGGCACATTTAGATAGTAACAATAAATAATCGATGAAAATAAAAACGCAGCAGCGACAGGAAAGGGAAAAGGAAATCCAACGACGCTTGACACTGTTAAACATGGATACACGAAATCCGTGGTATACTTTTATTTCTCCCCTCTTTTTAAATTTGTTTAACCTCCGTAGACTCGAATGACCATACAACCCTGTTGGTAGGGCATTGGTCCCAGGGTTCAAAATGGAGGGCCCCCGGGTGACTAGTCCCACAATAAAAAATAGGCGCTGTTGACCGGAGGGGACCCCAAAGTCACAACGCCTATCCACGTTGAACGAAGACAGAGACTGGAGTGGATGTCGGTTCATATGGCTTTAGCCACTTACACTCCCTACAATCCATAATGTCTAGGCCGATAACCACTGTTGGGTGGTGGGGGCGGCCGTCTCGATGAATTTCACCTCAGCTTTGCTGCTGGTTTGATCAGTACAGTCAGAATGAAGAAGCAAAAAATAACCCAAATAAAAAAAATTTGAACGTTAATTAGAAAAAATAAAAGGGTTAAAGGAAAAATAGATGCCCAAAGTATCTCTTTTGAATTTTAGGTGTTTAAAGTATTTTTTTTTGTAGAAATAGATGTCTAAAGTTAGAATTTTAGGTGCCCGGCTGTTAAAAAAAGTTAAAAAAACTGTTATCCATTTAAAACTCGACACGTGTCATTTTTATTTTCTTTAAATTATATATATTTTTTAATAATTTAAAATTTTACAAAAAAAACTTAAATTTTTAAAATTTTCTAAAATAGTCCCTAAATACCTAAAAATCCTTAAATTCGAAATTCTCAAATTCTCACCGTTGCTGCCGCCGGTCGTCGTCGCCGGCCCTACCCTTTCGGTCGCCGGGCTCAGCCGACCGTTTCCCCTCACCTTTCGTCGCCGGAAATCGACGAACAGTGTGCGAATCAAACGATTATTTTCACGTCGAACGTGAATCGTTCGATTCACAAACCGTTCGTCGATTTTCGACGAAGGGGGTGGGGGGAAACGGTCGGCTGAGTCCGTCGACCGAAAGGGTAGGATCGGAGACGACGGCCGGCGGCGGCAACGGTGAAGATTTGGAGATTTCAAATTTAGGGGGGTTTAGGGACTAATTTGAATGATTTTATAAATTTCAATTTTTTTAAAAAAATGTTTTTAATTTTAAAAAATAATTAAAAATCAATATTTTATGCCACGTGTCGCGTTTTGAATGGTTAACGAGTTTTTTAACAGCCGGGCACCTGAAATTCTAACTTTAAAAACTTTAAGCACCTATTTTTACAAAAAAAATACTTTAGACACCTAAAATTCAAAAATGTATACTTTGAGCACCTAAAGTTAATTTAAGCCAAAATAAAATTATATTTAAGAAGTATATTTAGGGGGTAAGGAAGGGACTTTGGGGAATGATAAAGGGTAGGCAAGGAAACAACAAGAGGACAAAGGTTGCTTGCGCAAATCTAGCTAATCTGGGGCTTCTGGGGCAAGTAAAGTGAAACTCGGGGGTTGAAACAGCTGAAGCTGAGTCCTGGTGAAGGCAAAGCCATACCCATCCAAACCGTACCAACATCCCCCCTTCTTTCTTTCTTTTGCCCACATTTATTTGGTCTCATCATGTTTTGAGTGTACATACATATGCAAGCAACCCCAAACCCCTCATTTCTTCTCCCTCTTCCTTAAAAATGTTATCCTTCTTTTTATTCACTCTTTTCTTTCCAAGTTAGGACAACAAAACCCCATCCCAGGAAAGCAGAGGAAAATAACAATCAAAACGTACCGACACCAACCTCGTGTGTTTTATTTTATGTTTTTTTTTTCTTTGGTTTTTGGGAAGTAGTGTTTGAAAAAAATCTAACCTTTCCCCCCTCTCACTGTTTTTTTTTTTGTGTGTTATAACGATGATGTAGGCTTGTGGTGGTGACGGGGCGAAAGCTCTCTTCAAGACTGGTGGAATATGGTGACTACTGTTGAAAATCCATTCACAAAGAAAATTGAAGCAAGGTTGAGCTTTTCCATGAGAATTTATCTGAAGCAAATGGGTTCCGGATGCTCGTATGAAGAAGCATGGGGCAGTTATAAAAGGGATATCGTTTTTTTCAAACTTCAATCTTTGCAGCAAACTCTCTTCTTCGGCTTCAGCTGATGGGAGATGGTGGATGTGGTGGTGGCGGTGGTGATATTGGCGGGATCGGCTCAATCTCTTATATTGTTCATTTATGGATACACTACAATTTTTTGTTGCCTTTTTTGCTGCTTAGTGCTTACATTGTTGGTCCATGATGTTGGTAAAAGCAATGGGTATGTTTCTGATCTTTTCCTCTCCGTTTTTCACACTTAATTTTATAAATTTTAGCGACACAAACTTCTCTGCTTGGCTTTAGTTAGTGCTTGTGGTTGCTTCATGAAGTAAATAAGTAGGAAGCTAATTCTATGAGCTAAATTTTTGGAGGTCCCTTCAACAATGAAAACTTCAATTTGAAAGCTCAAACTTCCCCTCTTCTGGGGAAATGTTTTAGTATTGTTACTGTTTATAGTGGCCACTCTAATGGGTTTTTTTTTATTTTTATGAATTTGCAATCTTCTCATGCATTTATTCTCGTGTTTATAGTGACCACTCTAATTGGTTATTTCTAGTGATTTTGGTGTGGGGAAAACTGCTGGCCTAGAATTGGCCGTTGGGCAGGGGAGGACAGTCACCATGGAAGTAGAGTCTATGTTTGGGGTATCTATTTTAAAATAGGTTTGATAATTTTGAGAAACAGTAGAGAGTAAAAACAGAGGCAGAGACAAGAGAGTTGAGGTGATGACGATGGATGGGGTTTGGGATTCATTGAAGTGTCATATCATGCTGCACTGCTCTGCAAATTTTGTGTCTTGCTTCCTTTTTCGGTTTTTTTGTATTCACGTGAATCTGGGTTGTGGTTTTTTAGCTTGTGTTTAGGTTTAGGTTAAGTTGTTTCATCTCATCAAATTTAAAAAATAAAAATAAAGAAGCCCAGATGTGATTATATATATGTTTCAATGTTTTTTTATCTTTAGTGGGTGGGGCCTAGGGTTTATTTTCGAATACCGGATCGGTAAAATAGCGATCCGTATCTGATTCAAAAAAAATCAGATATCAGGATATTCGTGTATCGGATACTAGAATCGGATATTCGGATATTCAGTTATTCGAATATATAATTTATTTTAAGTATTTTTTTCGAATTTGATGGTCGTATTTATGAAAACCAGATCGAATATCTACATTTTCGGATCGAATATATCGGATCAGATATTTTTGAACACCCACTAGGGGGCCTTTCCATTGATGGTATTTTCCTGGAAAGTGGTTTCTAATGATAAATATAATTTATATTAATCAGAATCACAGTAATGTGTTTAGCAGAATGTTTATGGCGATTTATTATTTTGTCTGTGCCGGATGGGTTCTAGAATATTTCAACATTCATATGCATATATTTGGTTTTTTATAAACACCTCTCTTTCCTTTTTCATATGCATACTTCGTACATAATGCTTGATATCATAATTATGTTCTTAATTTCAGTAAATAAATAAATTATAAAGTTATAAATAAATAAAGGCATAAAGTAAAAAAAATACATTTAATGTTTGATTGAATAGTAATTTTGACATATATATTTTTTAGAGCAATTTAACCCTTAACGATTTATTTTGGGTCAAAATGGCTTGGCCCATTTGCAGATGAAAATTGTTAGAAAACTAACAGTAAACAATTTGAAATGACATAATAAAATGATAAGTAAAATATATATATTGTATATAATTATTTTTTACTGATATAATTTTTTTAAGTCAACATATTTGTCTATATTATAATATCATATCAGCATGCACTGTCATATAGATTTGTCACGTTATTTCAAGTCATTTATCGTCAATTGATTGATAGTTTTTATCTATATTTAAATTATTTTAACCCAAAATAAAACGTTAAAAGTTAAATTACTTTAAAATAATAATAATAACTAAAATAACTATTTAGTTAAACGTTAAAAATATTTTTTTATGTCATAAATAAATTTTGATTCAGCGTTGAGTCATGTGGTTGTCCAAATCAAAAAAAAAGCAGAGAGGGTGGCACATGTCAGCAAATTTATGATCTTGTCTTATGGGGTAGCTGAAGACGAAAGAAACAATTAAATTCCAAACAGTGATTTGATGACTCAATACTCACAATCGTGCATGCCAAACCCAGTACTGAGCTGAGCACTTGGTTGTGTAGGTAAAATGTTTTTGTCTCAAACCACGTATCCTAATGCATATGCTTTGTTTGTTAGCCTGAACCAGCTCTGCTATCATATTTGTTTTCTCTACCATTTTTGCTGGATGTTTTCCATTACAGCTCAAGTACTGTGTTGCTTCAAAACCCACCCACATTTGGAAATCGGAAGCCTAAAGCTACTGCTTGATGAATCAAAGTATATGCACTGCAAGCATTTAAGAGAGGATTTAAATTTTAGTACCTTTGTAACTGGTTGGAAGAAGATCTATCTTTGTTTCTTGTTCGTCTTCACCAGTGGTACTTTCGGGACCTGAAGATCTAAATTACCCCTGCCCTCTGTAAATTAATTAATTGCACCCATCCATCCTTCTACAACTTAAATGACATTTAATAAACTTGAAATTCAAATCTCAAAGCACGCCGATCGTAGGCTGTGTGATGGGATGAAAATGCCGCCGAGTGGATTTACAGCTTATGTCCATTGGGCCATAAGCAGATCGGGTGAGACTCGTTTACCTTTTCAGGTTTCTAAAACACCAAAAAATGGAAGACAAACGAGCTATCGCATCAGAATTTTACCCTTTTTATTTAGAGTTTAGGCATAAAGTCAAAAGTAGTCACAACGTTTAACTTTTTAGTTACTTTAGCCTATATTCTTTTTTTTATTCCGAACAAACACTTAACGCGTTTTATTTTTGTTCAAATTTCACCATCGTTACGGCTGATGTGGCATGTCTGCATGGCACTTTGCATGGGGGGATTTGAACCTGGGCCAGGTGGTTGAATAACTCAACACACAACCACCAAGCCAACCTACTATATTGTTCTTTTTTCACCACTTATTTTATTTATTCATTACTTTATTTGTTTGAAAGTGAAGAAATATTCATTAAATTATTCACTAATATATCCTAAAAACATAAAACCCTAAACCCTAAAAACTAAAACATAAAATTCTAAACCCTAAAACTCAAAACACTAAAAACCTAAATCCATAAACTCAAAACCATAAACCCTAAAACCAAAACCTTAAACATGTAAAATTGTAAACCCTAAACCCTAAACTTGAAACTCTAAACATAGGACCCTAAACCCTAAAAATCAAAACTTAAATCCCTAAAACCTAAAACATCAAATCCTAAATCGTAAACCCTAAAATCAAAACATTTAAATCCTAGACCTCAAATCCTAAACCATAAACCCTAAACACTAAAGACTAAATCCTAGAACCTAAAACCCTAAAAATCAAAACCCTAAAACCCTAAATCTTAAGCCCTAAACCAAATCCCTAAAACCAAAACCCTAAACACATAAAACACTAAGGTTTAGGGATTCAAGTTTAGGGTTTATGGTTTTAGGGGTTTACATGCTTAAGGTTTTGGTTTTAGGGTTTAGGGTTTAGTGTTTAGTGTTTTTAGTGTTTTAGAGTTTTAGGGTTTAGTATTTAGTGTTTATGTTTTTATGAGTTTAAGGTTTCAATTTTAGGGTTTAGGATTTTAGTTTTTTACATGTTTAAGGTTTTAATTTTAGGCTTTAGTGTTTTGGGTTTATAAATTTATGTTTTTAGTGTTTTGAGTTTTAGGGTTTATAGTTTAGGGCTTCAAGTTTGTGTTTTAGGGTTTATGATTTTATGTTTAGGTTTTAATTTTTAGGGTTTAAGGTTTAAGATTTTAGGATATATTAGTGAATAATTTAATGAGTATTTCTTCGCTTTCAAACAAATAAAGTAATGAATAAAAAAAATAAGTGGTGAAAAAATAATAATATAGCAGGTTGGCTTGGTGGTTGTGTGTTGAGTTATTTTCCTCATGGCCCAGGTCCATATCCTTCTATGCACACCTATTGAATTTTGCTTCTTTCTTATGCCTTAGAACCAATCGGCCATGTGATGCCACGTGACAGCGTATGATTGGTTAGAAATTAATATAAAAATAATTATTTTTAAAAAAAAAATCCCGATGCCACGTCAGCGTCCAATGCCATGCAGACATGCCACGACAGCCTCAGGCGTTGACAGGGGCGGATCTAGAAATTTTAATTTGGTAGTTCACCGATCAACAATAAATACAATCACCGTAAGTCAAAAGTAGATTGAACAAGTCATCAAAAGTTACATTTAAAAGTCATAAAAAATTAAATTATAAATTACTAGTACATAAAAATGATTGCAAGTAAACTTAATTTAAAAAAAAACAAAAAAATATAATAATTTTCACACCCCGAATTGGGGATTAGAAGTTTTGAGCTTAAAGGGATTAATTATAAAATTAGGACTAAATTTAATTGTTTGCAAAGATTTGGAAGTCATTTTATAATATTTCAGAGTTTCAAGGTAAAACATTAACTTCAAAAGTCTAGTACCAATTCCTAATTAATTTAGTGACTCACTTTGCAATTTACCCATTGAGATAACTTTTCAGCTAACATAAACATACGTCTAATAATCGCCTGCAACCTACTCTCTTCCTCCCCTTTTCACTCGTCTTTCTTGCATTGCTGTCGTTTTTCAGATTTAAAACCCCATATAAGTTGACATTTTGTTATGTGAATAATCTTCTGTGGTTTAAAGCTGTCTCAACCTCAAAAAAATGGTAGGTCACTTGACCTAGGAGGTATAAAAGTAGATCCGTTTATTGGCGTTGACCGTTAGTTGACTAATAATTTCCTTTCAACGAGGGTGAAATTTGAACAAAAATGAAACGTTATATGTTTGTTCGATCCAAAAAAAAAAGAATAAAGGCTAAAGTGACTAAAAGGTCAAACGTTGAGGGCTACTTTTGACTTTATGCCTTTTATTTAAGGGTAAACTGCATAAAATGTTACTAAAATTTAACCTCTGTATCAAACATATTACCAAATTAAAAAGTTAGTATAATTATACTGCTAAATTTTATTTTTTGCTACTATTATACCACTAAATTTTGTTTTTTGTTACTATTATGTCAGTCGACCGTTAAACTGTAATGGACCCATTAAATACAAAACGACGTTGTTTTGGTAGAGCTGTTTTGATGCCCAAAATAAGTCAACGACATAGTTTTGTTAGAAAAAAAATTAAGTAAACACTGCATTTGAAGAGGCTCAAACTAAGAACCTCTAAGAGTAAAAGGTTTACACCAAACAACCAAGCAAACTTTAAGACTTGATATAATCCTAACAAAAATAGCATATAAATAATACTGCAATTAAACTTAATTTTATTTATTTCATGATATAATTTTATAATATTTATAATATAATTTTATAAATATATTAACTTTATAAATAAATATTATATATAATATATAGCGCTCATGTCAACCTTGTTTATCGTCTACGATATCTTTAAATCACACCATATTCATGTTTAACGTTTAAGATTTTGACATGTTGAAAAAAGTGTGTTGCGATCAAGTTTATAGAACCAACAAGAATAGGAACACAAGACATTTGATGCTCATTTTACATAGTACTTCGAGAGGAGGAAAACTTAATCACAAGCATCGTCGTCAGAGAGAACTTTTACATATATACATATTTGCAATTGTTTGAATTACAAACGCATACACTCCCCAGACAACTTTTCTAGAAAACTTTTGCCATATAGTAGAAGTCATGCACACTGCCAAAGCCCCATCTCCATCAGACATAGATGAACAAAAGTACCTCACCAAATTTATACAGAATTACTTCATAATTCAAACAGAATTAGCTCGTCCTACCGAAGAGGTAAACTGGAAGAGGGATGCTTAGATTGCCAGAATGAAGGGTGCTAAAGCATCAAATTCATTCTGATCAAAATACAATCTGGAATCCATTTTGGTTGTGAATCTAGTAGTAGGATACAATCTGATGATAATTTTAAATGTTTAACATCTAGAGCTTCAGCCAACAAAATGAAATATACACCGCAGCAATGAGTGCTTTGACACAATTCCAAAATGGAAAATGCTAAACCACAGCCATGGAT
>JAGYYJ010001396.1:0-71930 GCA_019671005.1 Hibiscus mutabilis | reverse complement strand
GGTGGATTAACACTGATACGCAAAATGCCAAGTCCGCCGGCCCACGCCATGGTAAAGTCAAAGCAGAAAAGTTGGAAACCAATCGGTTCGTACGGTCGATTTTAAGATGACATCTGTTAGATTAATCCTTCAAATCTCACCTTAGAAAAACGTTACCGGTCCTGTTAAGGGTAACACTTGCCGGACCGGTAACATGAGTAGCGATGGGATTGGTACCGTTGCAGGCGTCGTAATCAGCTTCACTCACCTCGGCAACATTATGTGCGCCGGTAGCAAAGTTGAAATCTGAAAAGAATTGGGAAATTCCTTGTCACGAAAAATGAATTGAGAAATATAACTGAGTTGGATTTTGAGATACGAAACTCACCAAGGATATCCCCGACCACGAAGGTCTTGTTGTCAGCCCAGTTATCATAAAATTCATTATTACCACCACCTGGAGGGACAGTCCAACCAGTGTTGTCTCCCACGGTGAAACTCGCAGCCTATGTGCTCTGGAACACAGTTGAAGCAAAACAACAGCAACAAGTGCTGCCGCGCTGATGATTTTCATCGCCATTTTCCCAATCTCTCTGGATATTTTATTGTGTTCTCTTCTTACAGTCGTCCCTAGATCTTTGTTTCTCTCTTTTTCTAATATGTTTTTGTATATCCTTCCTCCCTCAGATTAGAGTATATATAGAGGAGTGGAGGGCGAGCTGAGTTACAAGTTTCATGGAAGTTGCTGAAGAAGCTTTTGGGTCAATTAATTAATAGCCATGTGTTTGTGGGGAGCAGTTGTTGAATGCCATGCACACACGGCAAAACCAGGTGAATCCAACCAATTCACATTTAAAAAAACAAAAATAAATACCAATACTAATCTTTTAAACAATATCATATATTTTTATTTTAATATTATGAATAAAAAAATTAGGTAAGTATTTCAGTAATATTCGATTTGAATTAATCAATTAATAAATTTGATATCGACTGTTAAAAACGAAAATAAATGGAGAAAAAAGCAGTCAAAGTTGGTGAAAATCAACATTCGCCCATCGCCACTTAGAACTTTCAAATGAATGTTGAGTGCTGGATTTCTTTTTATAGTAGATTTGTTCGTTATTTCAGCTTTAAAATCCTTTTATATGTTTCCAGTTCCTTGCTTTATGTCTTTTGTGGACCGTCAAACAAAGGTGTCCAATGAATAATAATATAATAGTTGAGTGCAGAACATCGAAAATATATAGTATCTAATTTAAATATGTTAGATTAAAATCCGTAATAGTGGGCACATATGTATAATGTATATTGCTATTTTAAAGTATGACACAAAATTAAGTGACCAATTATGTTAGGCGTGTCATGGGTATTAAAATGTCATGGAAATAAAAGTGTAGATACCGTAAGATATATTTATAATTCAATGAGGGGCAGAGTTATAAATACTTAATAGTTGATTATTAAATCAACTATATAAAGAGGTAGTGGTCCCCAAGAAATAGGTCAACTTGTTTTTCTCTCCTTCCCCGTCAGAGAGTTTTACATCAAGAGAAAACCTATCTTCTTGGAAGATCACAACCACCTTTTAGGCGATCTTCATCAAAAGATTCAAGGTTTTCATCTATCGATTAATTCAGGTACGCTTCCGCATTCAGTTTATTGTTCTTGATGATTTGACATGATAGAACCTGGGTTTAAATTTCATATCTATTATGGTTTAATTCTAACAAGTGGCATCAGAGACTCGTCATGTTGGATTATTGAGAATGAATTAATTTTCTTTTATGGATTCGTTCTTAAGGCTCTATGAATTTATATTCATATTGAAATTTTAGGTTTTGTTTTATTTATGGTTACAATTTTAGGGTTTTACGGCAATAAGGCATAAATCTATCATGGTATTAAGATCTATTCGTTTTTAAAATTTAATATTCAATTTTTAGGGTTTTCATGTCTATTGCTACTTTGTTTTTATGATATGGGTTACCATACTAAGAGTTGCGTGTACGGTGAAAGTGAATTTTTTGCCGACCTTTGAATTTTTTTACCGATAGTAAACCAGCGGTGATTTGCATTCAATTGATTTTTTTTAATACGGTCCAAATAAGAAAAGAAAGAAAGAAAGAAAATTGAATATTATATGGTTTAGTTGTTGCCAATTTGTGAAAACCTTATCTCAGTTGTAACTTCTGCGGTTTAACGATTCATGTTTGTATTAATTATGATGTATGCATGTCCATACTCGTACATATCAAAGTCTGCTATTACAGTTACACCAAATCTGTGCTACGCTTGGTGTTTGACTTGGATCTCAAGTTCATGTAGTTAGTGATTCCAAAGCAAATTTTTTATGATAAGGACCGTGACTATTACAGTTTTGCATATGGATTAGTTTGATTAAATATATACATGGTTTCATTCTATCTATGGAACAATCAACAACTTCAGTATACAACAATCTATACTTGTTCCATTACAATCGAACCTCTTTTGCTTAGGCTTCATATATATGGTTTTGGAATGCATTTATTATTGTTATTATGGAATATAGATTTAATTTGGTTTATTCGTAAATCTATTTTAATGATTTATAAATTTTACCTTTAAGTTTATACTGAAAATTTTAGTAAATGCATGTTTAAGGTTTAAGATATTTTTTTTGAGAAACAGTCGAAAATTTCGGTTCTTTGAATTCTGATAGCCCCATTCAGACAATCTTATGTTGGGCTATTTCGAAAACTTAAGTTTTATCAGAAATTTTAGTTTTGACTGTTACATAATTTTAAATTTGGATATCGGCACATTTATATTATATATTTTAAGATAAATTGGTTGAAGCATTAAGTCACCAAAGTGACCTCTATTGTGGAAAATGTTTTATTTTAAAATATAAAAGGTTTTGTGCATGTAAGTCGGATTATGTTAGTATTAATCGCCCAAAAGGAAGGTTAATAATTAACATTATTACATGTGCAATCGTGGTAATAAACATGTGATAATTATTCGCTTTTATATGTGAGCAATAAATCGACCCAAAGGAAGATTTACATTTGACATGTTCTTATTATCAATGTTTAATTCTCGTACCAAGATATCACTTGCAAGTTAATATTTTGTCCAAAGATGAAATATTAATGGAGTGCCCGGTATCTTGATATAAGGTTTTCCTTTATTCAAATTTATTATTATTTTGTTATCTTTTAATTTGATTGAAAGATAAAATTAAGAAAAATATTTTGAAACAATTAAATTCATATTTTGGCTTCGAATATCTAATATTTTAATGGATTAATTGAAACATAATGTCACCAAAGTGACCACTTTTGTGTAGATTAGTTTATTTAAAATATTAAGATAATTATGGGTTTTTGTAATTCATGCGTTTATTAATTGGCCCAAAGGAAAGTTAATATTTGGCCGAATTACAACGACAACTGTGGTGATAAATGTGTGACAATTATAAGGTATTTTATGTGAACAATATGTTAGTCCAAAGATTAATCTATTGTTTGACATAGTTTATTGTCAATGTTTGATTGCTATAACAAGAGTACTGCTTACAGTTAATATTACTGTCCAAAGACTTGATATTAATGTTGTGCTTGGTATCTTGAGGGGAACTAGCCATTATTTTGAATTTATTTGTTTACTTATGAATATTTATGTGGGCTTGTTTTTTATTTTATTTGCTTATTTTGTTCTATATTTAGGTAATTTATTTTTGCTGTTACAATATCTGTTAAATACATTCTACACTCATGTTTAGTGAAACTAGTTTCAAGGAATAGAAAAGACACTTACATAAAGTATTTGGTTGTATGAACATAGACCTTGTACTAAGGAAGAACAACTCGCACCTCTCATGATGGTAAGCACCCATAAAAGGGATTTTGAGATGTGAGTTCGTTCAAATTGCATGATTTTAATGATCATAAAGTACAACATTCTAGAATTCTTTAGGAGCACAAATCTAAAGATATTACTCATACTAAGGGTTTCCTTGATAAATTTGAGAAACATTTTATTAAAAAAATGTTAAGGCTATGACATCACTTTTGACTTACTTGATGTCTATGAAGTATAAAGATCAAGGAAATGTGAGGGAGTATATTATGAAAATATTTAATATTGCTTCAAAACTTAAGGTACATAAGATCGAACTTTCTAACAATTGTTTGTTCTTATGATTTTGGTATCGCTTCCTATGCAGTTTAATCAATTCAAAATTAGTTACAATCACAAAAGGAGAAATAGACTATAAATGAGCTTATTTCTCATTGTGTTAAAGAGGAAGAAAAGTTGAAGCATTATAAGTGTAAAAGTACTCATTCGGTTAGTGCTCATTTAGTTAGTGTCTCTAAGAATAAGGGCAATAAAAAAAATATATTAGAATAAAGTTGATAAAGGTCCTAATCAAAAGAAACAATAATAAGTTACAAAGTATTGATTCTTTTGTATAAGTTAGGACACATGTGAAGAAATTAAACTTCAAAAGTGAGCAACTACTTGGTTATTTTGAGTGATCCATGGGTCAGAAATTTTATGATCCCACAATAAGGATTATTTTAAGGAGAGGTTTAACATTTTTAGGATGTTGAGTTTGGAGGGAGAAATAAGGTTAGATACATTGCTATTGAGGGGAAGTTGAATAATAATTTAATTCATACTATCACTTTTAATGATGTTTATGTTTTTACACCTATCATTAATCAAGAAGTGAATCAAGTACCTCAGCAAAACAATGTTGAACAACTCTCATTCAAGATAAGGTAATTGTTTTCAGAAGAACAAACTCAACAACCTAAAAAACAAGTGTCATTAAAGATATCCAAGAGAGGAATGAGAAATACTATTCTGGATTATTACTTTGTATTTCTTCAAGAAAATAAGGATAATAATGGAATGATAAAAAATGATTCAATCATTTTTTATCAAATCATAAAAGTTCTGACTCTCAAAAGTGGATTGATGTCATTCAAGAAGAGTATAATTTTATGCAAGACAATAAAGTTCTGACTCCCCCATGAGTACCGATACCCTAAATAGGTTCGAAAGAATTTGACCACAAGCCATACCGATACGCTCTTAGCCCATATCGAGATTCAAGATCGGTACTAGGATCGCCCGCATCGATCCAAGCCCGCACGCGGATTTCTACCCTTCGCGCGTGCGGACAACGTTAAGCATTTCCTAGGCAATCAACATCGCGTGCCGGTACTCCCCAATAGGTATCGATACCCCTACTAGATTCGAAGGAGTTCATCCTAAGGACGTACCGATACGCTACGTACCGTACCGGTACTCAAAGCCTTTTTAGGCAATGTAACAGTATGTACCGGTACGCCCCTTACGTACTGGTACGCCTAAGCGCTACTGGATTTCTATCTAAGTGAGGGGTACCGATACTCGGGGAGGCGTAACGGTACTCTCCTCGTACATCGTCCCTCAATATACAAAAGAGTACTGGTACGCAGCCATCCCGTGTCGGTACTCGAGCCTAGATTTCGAACCTGGAGCTCGGGATTACACCAATCCCACCCTTAGCCCCCATGATTAAGTCTCAAATCTTTCCTACAAGTTATTTGGAGTATATTAGGTGGTTTCCTACCAGTTTTACCCATTATCAACTCCCAAAACGTGATTTACTATTATAGGGGTTTAAGGCTTAAGAACCCTAACTAAGCAGCCCATAAACATAAAACCAAGCAAGGCACTCATCTTATGAGGCTCATGAAATGTAGGAGTCAGAGATGTACTGACCTTTAGCAAAAATCCACGAACTAAGGCAGCATCCAAGCTTCTTCCACCTATCTTTCCTTGCTCCAAGCTTCAAAACCAATGATGTCTAGCTCGAAATGAAGATCCTTTGATGCTGATAAACTCTCCCTTGATGGCCAATCCGAGATTCACACTTCTTCACAACAAGTTTCCATCTTTTACATTCGGTTGTGGTAGAAATTAGAAGAAGGAGATGGAGAGAGAGAGGACAAGGGTGACTTCACCCCTTACAAGGATGTCAGCCCACCTTAATGAGGCATCAACCCTTGTTTCCCCCAATTATGATTTTACCATAATACCCTTCCTCAAGCCCAACATAAGCCAAGCCCAAAACCACCAAGTAAGCCCACAACATATGGAGGCCCATTACGGCCCGACACATCGGTCCAAGACCTGGGTTAACGTCAATTGTTGACTCAAGAAATCCGGGTCGTTACAAAGTAACAAATACAAGTACCTGTATGAGGCGTTCAAGAAGAGCTGGATTAGGATCTATTAACAGGCGCTTTGCCACATATGGGTAGGCAACCTAGTAAAATACTTAGAATCAGTATAGTGATTGGTATGATATGCGTCAGACTGTGTGCCAACACAATCTAGAGGAAAATATTCCCATTTTGTGCTTAATAGAAACATAACAAGCTCTTAATCACAACATGGGTATATTCACATAAGAAGCTAAAGATCAGTTATAAAAATCCTAAAAACTAGTGCAGCACCAAATCATGAGCTTAGACAAAATGTGTGTGTTTTAAGGCCACTAAGGGGCAGGCCTTTCCTATGGACCTTCATAAATTCAAGAGAATCACAACTTGTAATATTTTGCTTTTCTTTTTTCATACACATGTTTCAAAGACAAAAAAACTATCCATTTGAGGTTCTAGTGAAATTGTAACTCTTCTGGATAATTGAAAGTGTAAAAAGGGTGAGGGAGGGGCAACTGTCACCTCATAAAATTTGAAATCTGGCTTAAATTTAAAACATATACCCTCATGAGTCAACAAAGAACAAATAACAAGAGAAAATCTCTCTGGAATCCTAATGGGATAGTTATAAACCAGTTTGTTGAATTGCCCTGCAGTTAAAATAGCAGATATATGAGGCTTGCGATATTCACAAATCAAACATATGCTAAGAGCAATGATTTATCAACTAAAAACGTAATATATATATATTACCAATAACACTTTCAAAATTAAAAAAACAACAATGATTTATCAACTAAAAACATAATATATATATATATCAATTGCCCTTTGACATACATAGTAGTTAAAACTCAGTTACTATATAGGAGGAGATTAGACTATTCTTGAGATAAGATAAAACAGCATGGCACATGCTCAACAATGACAATTGATAACATTATCTACTAGTAAAAACACGCAGAGTATGAAAAAGCATTAATATACTATTAATTGGTATAAGAACTACAATACAATTCATTATAATTACATGCCGAAGCCAAGAGCATAAATTATTACTAACTTGAGCATTGACTTTTGGTATATCTTACCTGACTAAGCACAACCACATTCCCAAAGTCCACAAACTCAATTTGTTTAGTTCCATGCTCAAATTTTGAGATTTTTTTCAGAAAGCAGCTTCAGCAAACTCAATTTATAAACCGTGAAGGATCACTGAGTACATAAACTGTGCGACATATCTGTAAATCAATCATCATATTTAACACGGCTGATTCAATTTGATCTTCTCAAAGTTCATAATGAAGCTATTGTTTTTCTAAGATAAAAAAAAAAAAAAGTTGAATTTGGTATTACAAATTTTCATGCCGAGTATAAGTAGTTGTCATCGAAAAAACATCATTTTCAAAAGATATCGAGGCCTAATGCAACACACTTGGATAGTATTAAGCAAAACAACAATTAACGTTAGCACAATTTGTTTAGCATGTATTAAAAGCACTTGTTTAGCATGTTGAATCCAAAAATCCTTTCTAAATAAACCTTTTTACCTAGTAAGAGTCGGTGAATCACAATATATAAGTGATTACTTTATTATTCTTTTCATGTGTTTCTTGGTTGAGATGTTATCAAAGATACACAATAACCAGATTGGCAAATGTGGCCCTGGAAATGTTAAATCAAATCATTCAATCGTGTGACTGGATGGCAGCAAGGCTTGTGTTGGAGCCCAAACTCAGGCTACCAGTACCACTAAAATATTTCCCTAAAAATAGTGCTTAGCATTAGCAACATCTAAAAAAAGTGAAACACCTTCCATTTTAAACCAAACGATGCGCAGAAACATGCCAGGAAAAGCTCGATTTCGTTCAAACACTTGAAAATTCTTAAAAGATAGAAAAAATCAAAGGAAATAGATTTAGATCGAGAAACGGACCTTTATGAATTTGTAGAATGATGAAAAGATAAGCTGAGGAAGAAAGAGAGGCGTCAAACAGTTGAGTTTGAGAGTGAAACGCCGTGAGAGATTGAGAGCAGATGGAGGAAAAATTAGGGATTTTGGGATAATTGGGGATCGACTGAGGGAGTAACCAGAGTAAGTATATTATAAAAATGAAACGGCGAGTTTTACACAATTGTGGCGTTTGAAATATAAACGCCACTATATGTAATACTTCTGCGGCGTTTAAAGTAAAACGTCACTATATGTTGTACTTTTGCTGTGTTTGTTAGTAAAATGCCACTATAGGTACGTTGATATTGCAACGCTTCTCAATAAAC
Organism: Hibiscus mutabilis; assembly: GCA_019671005.1. NCBI lineage: Eukaryota > Viridiplantae > Streptophyta > Magnoliopsida > Malvales > Malvaceae > Hibiscus > Hibiscus mutabilis. Next base: position 63,465 of record JAGYYJ010001396.1, on the reverse strand, counting down.
GCCGCGAATTTTGTTATTTGTGGCGTTCTTTTTTAAAACGCCGCGACTTCTTCAAAATTGGTGGCATTTGCTCAAAAACGCCGCAAAAAGTGCCGCTGTATACCATAATTCGTGTAGTGTGTTTTCATCTTATGCCTATAAATATAGAGTTTGAAGAAAACATTGTACATAACCATACATTGAGAATATAAAACAGGTTTCTCTCTTTGTCTCCCATCTTTATCTTGTTCATGCTCTTATTAACTTTATTCACAATAGCAAGGTCGTTTTATAACAAGTTTTTGTAGTATCTGATCTAAATTATTTGACCACTGAATCGGATACCAATAGTTATTAAAAAAATGCCTAGATTTCTACTTGACACAATTCGATCTAAGTCTCGTAGTGACAATTTTGTACTTCGGTTTTATGTTTTTCTTTTGGCTTATATGAAAAATAAGTGCCTAAAGTATGCATTTTTTGAACTTTAGGTGCCTAAAATTTTAAAAGTTATAATTTTAGGTGCCCGACCATTAACTACAGTTAAAAAAATGTTAACCAATACAAAATTGACATGTGTCATTTTTAATTTCTTTAAATTATTTTTAATAGTTTATAATTTTACAAAAAAATCTTGAAATTCTAAAACTTTCTAAAATATCCTCAAATCCTTACCGATGTCGGCGCCGACCTTCGTCGCCGTACCCACCCGACCATTTCCCCTCGCTTGACGTCGCCAAAAACCTACAAACGGTGTGCCAACCGAACACTGAACGTCGAACATGAAATAACTATTCGATTGGCACACCGTTCGCCAGTTTTCGACGACGGCAAGTTGGGGGAAATGGACGGCTGGGTCCAACGACTAAACAAGTATGGTCGGAGATGGCGGCGGCAACGGTGAGGATTTGGGGATTTAGGAATTAGGAATTTTTAGGGATTTAGGGAGTGATTTGAACATTTTTGTAAATTTTGAGATTTAAAAAAAATTAAAGTTTTTTAAAAAAAAACAATTAAAAAATCAATATTCATGCCATGTGTCACGTTTTAAATCGATAACGAATTTTTTTAACAGTCGGGCACCTAAAATTATAACTTTTGAAATTTTAAACACTTATTTTTACAAAAAATACTTTAAACATCTAAAGTTAAAAAATAATATACTTTATATACACTTATTTTTCATTTAAGCCTTTTCTTTTTACGTATAATATTTATATTTTTACCCATCAATATGAAAGGAGAATGAAAGGTTTGAAAAGACTTATGTTTCAAAGTCTCAGTCTGTTTTGATATATATATGGTGTTTTCTTGTGCATTTTTTCATCTTTCCAGAAGCAATATAGAACTGTATAAAGTACCCCTCCAATCAGGGGTGAAGCCATGAATTTTAATTTGATGTGTCATAATTTAAAATTTTATGAATGAGTTTTTTAATTAGGTTGGAACAAACAACAGGTGTCAATTTTTTCTTAAGGAGTGTCAATTTTTGTGTGCATTTTTTCATCTTTCCAGAAGCAATATAGAACACTGCTCCAATCAGGGGCGGAGCCATGAATTTTAATTCGATGTGTCGTAATTTAATATTTATTTAAAATTATATTAATTTTATTTTAAATATTATTTTATATTAAATTTATAGAGAAATTTTTTTCTCTAAAATTTTTGAGATTTCATATGACACCCATGTTCAATGGCTAGCTCTGCCCATGGCTCTAATTGTCTCTTACTAGTTTCGTCTCCGGTGGGAGCCGTGAATATAATCTCATTTTCCTTAGGCCTGCATGAACTGCAAACAAAAAGAGGACCCGAACTGCAGTAGCTTGAGGATGGGAAAAATATATAGTTACATATATCCAATATAAAGAAATTCAAGACTAGAAAAATCTTATATGAAAATCCCCAGTTATAGAAATGCATGTAGCAAATGTAAACTACAAATCAAACTCAAATGTTAAGTTTGGGCACATCACAGTCAATCAAACTTAAAGTGTCAACTGTCAACAACAGATCATCCATAGAAGATACATGCAAAATCTATGGCACCTCAAGTCGAGAAAATCATGCAGAAAAGCACAGCATAATTCACAATTTCATGACTAACCCCAAAATAAATACACTGAAACTAACTAACTTATACGAGTAACAGCTTATCTGCACGGTGTGTGTATGTTTTCAAATGATTAAATTAAAGAACATATGTCAACACTACCATGTAATTACACTCGAATATTAAAAAAAGAATTAACATGTAACTTGAATGGGATAAAATATTTTCTTTTTGCTCCAATGAAATGAATTAATCTTGGATGAATAAAACAGGATTCCATTAAAACAAAATTAATTAAATTAATGAAAGTATTGAAGTTATCTGATGCTTCAATTTGATTTGTTTAATATTTTAAATTTGAGTAAATAAATTTATTCAATCTATTCCTATTTCATTCCTACACTACTCAATTTTCAAAATAAGTTGACACTCATTTTTTTCCGTCCCTTTTTGGTGCTCCTATCTTCAACACTAAATTTTTAAACCCTAAACTCTAACCTTAAGTTCAAACCCAAATCATAAACCCTAATTTTTTTTAGCGTTGGTGCATAAATAAGAGATGAAAAAGAGTGAAAGATTTCTATTCAGTCATGCAAGGTTGATAATATTTGCAAACTTCCCTTCATGTTTTCTTCAAACCTTAATCTCTTTTCTCCTTGCCTGACCAATAGCAGGTAATTGGACCGCCATTTTATCTCTCAATAAACCCGGTTTTCCCCAAGAAACCACCCTAAACCTCTTTTCTCTTTACCTGACCAATAGCAGGTAATTGAACCTCTTTTCTCTCCACTAGGTCCCAGCGTTTGCTGCCTAAATTAGCCTTTTTATATTGGCTTGGCTTCTCTATCTATTTTAGATTACCTCTTTGGATCCTATCTCTTCCCCTCTCTTTCTTTTTGGCTTCCCGATTCTCTCCGAATAAAAATTTTCTATCCTATAAAGCACATTTCATTTACTGTTGTGATACACGGACCAGTTCTAAAGGAATAAAAGATATTTTTTGGCCTCCAAGTGTTGCTTTCTTCTTGTGGTTTCTTGCTACTTGTTGCAGGAAAGCACTATTGGTTCTCTTTACTTTACCTTTTTCTTTTGCTTGATTTTATTCGTTGCTTTCAGTTTTCTTTCTTGGGGTTGAGGAGGTGGTTGCTGTAAGAGACATGTCGAACTCGAACTGCATCGATGTTGCACCTGAGAAACTCTGCTACATCCCTTGCAACTTTTGCAACATAGTTCTTGCGGTATCTCATCTCATATATCTCTTCTTTTTAATGGAGGGGGTCTCCCTTTTTATATTATGTGTATTTTGGTTTTGGTATTTTCCTTCTCCCTGTATATATATCATACAAAGAAAGATTTTTAAATCCTGAACAAAAGCTGGTCTTTGCATCTGTGATCAGTGCTCTCATGTTCTTTTTTTTCTTCCCACTTATCAGTCAAGTCTCCATCGTCAGACTTCTTTTGCAGTAAAAAAGAAGTCATAAAATGCAAAGAGAAATGGAGAGGAGAGGAGAATTAGGAAGGGCTTAGCCTTATAGCTAGATGGAGTATTACTTTAGCTAATGAGAAAAGGAAAATATGAAGAATTTCAGTACCTTTGATCATTTCCCAGAAAACACCCTGCTCTAACACTGTTTCGTGCCACTTTCTTCTTATTTACAGTTTCTAATTATGGTGTTAATGCGTAGGCGAGCGTTCCATGCAGCAGCCTGTTCGATATTGTGACCGTCCGATGCGGACACTGCACCAATCTATGGTCCGTAAACATGGCAGCTGCATTTCAGTCGCTTTCATGGCAAGAGGTTCAGGTGATATATATTTTTATAATACATGTCTAATTCAAGATCTTCAAAGCCTCTGAAATATAGGGCTCCTCGGGGTAGTAGTACTTGAGACATACTAAAAGTTTTTTCAGGCACCTTCCCTATGAAAACAGTTGCAGAGTACTGAAATCCTAGCTAGCATCCGACAAGAGGAAACCCTATTTCGTTTGTTTTTGTATATAGGCTGTATTTTGAGGCCTTGAGTAGGGGCGACTGTGGAACATAACCTGTGTATGTATATTTTTGTCTGCTTTAAGCCTTAGGGTTGTTTGATTTGATTGATTTGCAAGTTAGGGTTGTTAGGTTTATTGAAGTTTTTCTTTTCAAGACCTGTGCAAATAATTTTTTTATATAAATACTAGATAGTTAACATACAAAAACATGCTAAAGAGGAAAGCAAACGCTGCGGGCTACCATAAGGTTAAAAGGACCCATCAACGAGAGGATGATTTAACTTTCTTGATCGATGGAGAATTTCACTCGGAGAAAACATAGTAATAAAAACTAGTGTTTTGATGTTGAATCTTCATCTGATAATACCAAAAAACTATTTTTTTCTTTACAGACACCCAATTATACAAGACCAGATTATAGGGTGATCGATTTCGGTTCCTCATCCAAATGCAACAAGCTTCCAGTGCGACTTCCTACTAACAATATTGTCTCCAGAGTAATAAAAATACATGTTTTCTTTTACATCATCACAAAATCTTCATGGTTTGTATCTAAATTATATAATTTTTTAATTTTCAGCTCCCGGGAAGAGGCAGCGAGTACCTTCTGCATACAATCAGTTCATAAAGTGCGAAAATCCAAATGAATTTCATTAACATTGAACATATCACAAATCTTTATTTTATATACTATAATTGTTGCATGCTTTATTATATATCTAATTATCAATCAATGTAGAGAGGAGATCCAAAGGATCAAGGCCAACAATCCTGATATAAGTCACAGGGAAGCATTCAGCACTGCTGCTAAGAATGTAAGTTCACTTTAAGGCTGCAAAAATCCCATCAATCACAGCATAAACATTCATTTGTTATGGTTCCATATAAAACAATTCTGGTTATTCACCCACCTCTTCTTATTCCTGTATTACAGTGGGGCACTTCCCTCATATGCATTTTGGACTGATGCTGGAAACCAACAATCAAAACTAAACTGGACGATGTAAGTAATTTATCCAGTTTTTTTATTATAGTAAGGATTTGAGAAAGCTTAGCATGTAATAACCATAAAATTTGTGTTTTGTCAAGGACTGCTCTGCTCAATAAGTGATTACTGTGCTTAAGATTCAAGGAGTAACCGTTCCTCGGTGAAGAATAGTGTTGTTCCAATTTGGTTTTTCTTCTTATTTTCAAGGACATGGATTCAAGGAGTAATTAGTGTTGTTCCAAAGTAGTTTTTCTTCTTATTGTATGATAACTGAAGTGAGACACCATTTTATCTTAATTTTAAGCTTTGATTGCTTATTTTTTGGATTTAAGTACTTATTAATTTCTGTTAACTTTAAAATTAGACTTGTTTTCTCCTAATGTTTGATTCTAGTTCTTCCCTGTAACCAAACAATTTCTTAAAAAATGCGTAATTACATCCGTCTCTTTGAAGGTAAATTAGAAGCTTTTCAATGTATTCTTAAAGGAAAGTTCACCATGGAGATTGAGAAGGAAAGTTCATCATTCATGTTATTAATTTTGGAAAGAAAATATCTGTCTGTCTAAGCATAGAGCTACACAACTCACTGACCATAACCTCTGTGAAAAGTGGTATTTGGATTGGACCACTATTTTGCTCCATCTCCCATTTCATCTCAACACGCACAGAATCTCCAAGAAAAAGCATTAAAGTTTATAAATATATGTATATGTATTTCCATTTTCCAGGCTCTGATTCTTTTCTTGTATTCAACTGTTTGACTGAAAAATGTATAATTATTCTTAGGCTGCTTTTTTTTTTGAATCATTATTAAATTTGCTTTTCTTCGTTAACAATATCATTAGATTCATGAAATGGGGAGACGCATCTCAAGAAACAACTAGTGAAGTGGAAATGTGGTCACCCCCATTCCCACTGCCCTATTCTCAAGAACCAAGTACTTACCACTTTCATTCAACCATATGCATAGATACGTAAACACCCACACTTTTTCCCTTTGATTAGTGGAAGAAAAGAGACTCTTAGATATGACACAAACCACAAAAATTGTCAAGTAGGTTAAGCAGCAGCTGGTACAAGATATAGAGAGAACTAAACGTTCCTTTTTTTGGAGTGAAATAGTTTGAAAGAGAAGAATGGAGGGTGGTAAAAATGTGAAACCCAAGTAGCTACAGAAAAGGAAGTGGATGTAATATAATCATTGAGTGACCTCGGGATCTGAAATTGGAGAGTGGCTGGTGGTGTTGTGATGATAGTGGGGAGTAAAAAACTAGGTAAGAAAAATCCAACAAGAATCTGAAATGTCCATTTCACTTTCACCTCTCATTTCTCGAGGCCCTGATATTTCCCCCCACCCATTGGACTCTTCTACGGAACACGTATTTGGTGTCTTTTCAAGGAGTTTGAAAACCGGCAGATGGCTGCTCTACGAACTCTTGCAATTTACAACAAAGGGTGGGGTAACCCAACAAGAAGCACAAATTCTTTGTCGTTTGAAATAGGACCAACACCCAACATGTGATTTCTATGGCTTCCATTCCTAAGGTTTTACAATGTGTGAACTGCAATTCTCACATATTGGTCGCTCAAAAGCTACATTCTGGGCTTGTCATAGGAATGTTTTGTCATTGCTTGAGCCACTTTCATCTTCATTGATTCCTTGCAAACCATTTATGCCATTGCTATCCATCTTTGCATGAGATTGTTACATCTCTTTCCAATCTTTTTCTCCTGTTTCTTTATGCACCAGAGATGAACTACTCATCTTCTTATAGCAGATTGATTTTAATCTCATACTTTGCAGTAACATCCCTGTAATTTTTTCTATCTCAGGATTGCCCGGCTGGTCTTTTTGTCTAAACTTCCAACCCTATCGGCTACGCCAATTCTAGCTTTTAGGATTAGCAGACCTTTTCGTGATGAGCAATTAACTGGTCATGGACCTTTTGATTCAGTTTGTTTTATAATACAGTAAATTATGAATGTCGGTATCAATATTTTAATTTCCATCCTTCTTAATTAAAGTTCAAGATTTGAATATTGCAGATAAAATGATAACACTGAAACATAATTCCTCCAAATATAATCAAAATCATATGCTTATGAATGTTTATCAACATATTAATGATATACTAAGCTTAATCAATCCATGGTCCTGCTACAAAATTGGGTGTGCCGTGTACGTATCGTTTTCCAAGTTAATGGACACATGGAATCCTTACTAGATGCAGGAATAGGATGAAAAGAATTTATTACACCCCGTAGATATGTAGTAGGTTCATGTGAATGTCTCTTCTTCTACCTTCCCTTTTCCCATTCCATTCAGACCTACGGATTGAAGTCGGCTGGCTCCTTTTCTCTTATATTTTACATCATTCTATTTTGTCATTTGTGGCAAAGGATCACGTTTAAATATCTAGACTATACTCAATGATATGATAACAGCAACACTACAAATAATTCGGATTAAAGCTTCCACTCTCCATGCTTGCAAATGGTGCCCCTTTCCTCTCTGTCTTCTTTAGTTCACTCCTTGGATTTCAGTTGTTATTTACTGCGATTCGGCACTTCACTAGATTAACAGGGCATGCCTACTTGTAGACTAGCCTTTTATCAGGGCTTCAACCCATGTCTGGATTTTTTTTCTTCTGAACTTGTGCCTCATCTCACCTTCCTTTTCCTGCAATTTTGGCTTTCCTTTTAAGTTTTAATCTTTTTTTTACACATTAAGCATACATCTTTATTAATAATAAAAAAATAAGAACATAATCTATTAGAAGTTTTAGAACATCTAAAAAACAATAAAATAATAAAACTAAAAAGAAAATATAAACGTTGTACCAGTGAGATAGACACTTCCGTTTTGTACCAAAAAAATTTTCACGGTCCATTGTAAGAAGGGTCCTTAGGGAGTTGTCGAAACACGAAATAGACTTTCACGCGTATTCTCAAAAAATAATATTTGCTCTAGATTACATCGGTAAACAACCCAAAAAGGGATCAAGCTCTACATGACCACCAACAAATACGAAACAGAAACAAGCGTTGTGATGGTCACTGTATAAACACCAAAAACCTACAAAAGTAACCATAGAAACTTGTCATAAAGGCAGATAAAACGTATCACAGAGGTAGAGGAAAGAGCAACAAAATGTGCAAAGAAAAAAATAAAAAAATAAAAAAATAAAATATGAATTACCGACGGTCAACAACTAGTATAAAAACTTGTGTCACCGTCGATTAAACAAAAAAAATGAAAAAAAAAACAAACGGCTATATTTGAAAGAAAATGCCCTTTTAAGTTTTAACCTGCTAGTCCATAATACTTAACTAAAGCATAAAATAATTAACAATGATAATAAGATGGAAAATCTTCCATTCTAGTTTCTTCCTTAATTTAACTACAACAAGAAACTTAAAATTATGCAAAATCATCCAGCTCTGTTTTTTTTTTCTAACCAGAAATACATACATATAGATGAAACATTGGTATTTATTTTTAGGGAAAAAATTTGATACACAGGCCGTGTAAACTTTAGTTTACACGTGCCTTTTAATTTTAAGAGTTATGGTTTTAGTTTAAGGTTTAAGATTTAGGGGTTTAGGTTGTAAGGTTTAGAATTTAAGTTTAGTGTTTAGAATTTAGTGTATATGGTTTAAGGTTTATGGTTTAGTTTTTAGGGTTAGGGTTAGGATTTTAAGATTTTGGTTTTTATAGTGTAAATATACAAATTTGTGTAAAATTAATTTTACACAGCCTGTGTATCAAAGTTTTACACTTTTTTATGATATGATATTACCATTGGATCCTCTGGTCCTCAATCTTAAGTCATGACTTCACCTTTTATTTTTCCCTGTTGAGTGACTTGCTTTTTTTTTTTCCTGAAGGAGCATTTCACTTTCCATGGATATTAATTATACTACTTCTATGTACTCTACGACTACTACTACTAAATCCATTGGTCTTACAAGTTACCTAGCCGAATGAGTAATTTTGGATAAGGTAAACATGATTTTCATGTTAAAAAATAATGGTACATATACAATTATATTATTTTTTATGTTTATCTTACGATTCACATTCGTGATTTGCGCTCTCTCTTAATAATATCGGTATATTTGCTATTACACCATGCAGGAGGATTTCGGTTCGAGAAACGTAGGTATATATTATACTCTGATTTATAACTGGGGTGGGGTATGAATAGTAAAAAACGAGCGTAAAATCATTTTGGAGAGTAAATTTAAAAAAGAAATGTGAGCAAAGGGGGAATCATGTCAGCTTACCAAATGAAAGAAGATGGTAACTTCAGTCGATTCACCCTGGAACATAATGACAGAGGGTAACTATTTCTTGATCGTGAGATATATGCCCTTGGACACCCCCCCCCCCCCATTTCCCACCAAGTTCTGATCACAGAGATGCATTCCATTTCCATTCTTCTTTGTTTGTTATTAGTTACTTAGAGTGAATTTATGAGAGATGCTTCTGTTTCCACCCATCATCTTCTCTTTGCCATCAAATATTATAACACCTTCCTAATTCCTTTCTCGAGAAACAAACAAGCTCCATCCTCGCAGACAAGATCTGATGGCTTCGTTTAAACACCACCCACTGGAGCTAAAGGTCGTTCTACTCAATATCATGCTCATCTTTTACCTCATGTTTTCCCCTTCCAAATCAGGTAAAAAAAACACACCGTAAGATTCTATGCTGTGGTGTTGTTAATCGGTATAAGTAACACTAACATACTTACATTTTATTCGCGGATAGCACAGTTGAATCGGTCTCTGTAGCAGGTAGTAATGATGACAGTTCAAAGCAAAGAGAAAATGGTTGTGGGTTCGAGGCCTCCCAAGTGTGTCAACAAGTGCGTTGCAGTCCGTGCATGGCTGCTTTTGGAAAACATGAAAAGAAAAAACAACCAAAATGAAGGTTGTTATGGCAGATGAGAGATCCACTGCCATAGCCAAAGCACACCAATCTGGAGCACCTAAACATTAAACTTCTCAAAATAACCACTCTATAGAGGTAGATTACAAAAGGAAACACATGAAGACTTGTAAAAGAGATATTTATGGACTGATCCGAATAACAGATTTCAAAGGGACTGGAAAAAAAAAAGCTAAGACACCGAGTAGGTACAGTTCCAGCAGAATACAACCAAAAGCTTTGATGATCATGAGTGGACGATGATGGATCTCCAGGAACCATGGCTATGATATACAACGGACTTTCCTGTATCAAGAAAGCCTGCAAAAATTGAGATGGATAGGCCATCTGCCAAACAGCCAATAGTCCCCGGGAAAACACCAAGACATAGAGCAACCGGCGTGACTACTTGGTCGAACCAAAAAAACCTGTGCTGAATGTTGCCTACCTGTGTGAGCTGACTATATGAGTTCGATATTTCTACCGTCTTTAATGCCGTAGGCCTGTAAGTGTAGTTGTTCAGATCTGGCTCAGCAGATCCTTCGACCCTCGATTAGAAAAGGATGGCACATCTCCACAAGCTCTCCACGAGCAGCTCAACGGTTTGAGTGCTTATTGAATTGCACTGCAGGAGATTCAACCCCACCAGGGTCTTGCCCAATTTTTTCAGGAAGGTCAGGCTTTTGTTTGTTACTCCGGAACAAGCTGAAACCGAAAGGACTTGCAGATTGAGTTGCTCTGCATGAGACAAGGCAGCAACACCAGCATCGGTGATTGCACACCTTGACACATCCAGGTCGCTGAGGAAAACACAATTGTCCGCAACTGCGACCAAACTTGCATCAGTAATCCTCCTGCAACCATCAAGATTGAGCACTGCGAGGGTTGCACCATGTAGCCTCATCAAAGCTAAAACGATCTCATCAGTCAAATTTAAGCAGCCACTCAAATTCACCTTCAAAAGTCCCGCCTTGCAATTCTGTAGAAGAGGCAGAAGACCTGCGTCTGTGATGCCACATAGCCCCCTCAGATCTATATGCTGAAGCTGAGGGCACAATTTGCCTACCAAAGCCAGGCTGACAGTTCCAAATCCGGGGCAGTTCCTTATAGACAAGGATTTAAGGGAATTGCATGGGGAGGACAAACGAGCTCCCAAGGATATATCCTTAATTCCCATGCACTTTACAAGGGTAAGAGATTTTAATTCACAGTTTGAGAGGACACCGATAATGCCGGTTTGTGTGACCCTGTTGCACTCTTCCAATTGCAGGCATTCAAGAGAACCTGCAGACTTGGCAAAAGCCATCAATCCATCACCAGAAACAAAGCAACACCTACGAAGGCACATCTGCTTCAGGTTTGTGCACCCCTTTCCAATGGCTTCAAGACTAACATCAGTTACCCCACAGCAAGAAGTAATCATCAAAGAGGCCAATTTTTGCAGGCCCCGAGCATTACCCATCACCCAAAATCCCTTCTCACTCACATTTTGCAGACCACTGAGCACTAGATTTGTCACAGACTTGCCGTAGTGTCCAATCACAGCAAGAGAAAAATCTGTGATGCTCAAACCCTGAAGCTTAACCTTTGAAAGGACAGAAGACGCTGATGACAACAGGCTTGAAACTCCATGATCGCCAACAAGTGGGCAGTCGTTGATAGAGATGTACTGCAGGTGGGGGCAGAGCTTTCCGATAGCTTGGAGGCCCTCATTACCAATCTTTGAGCATGATTCGATGCTCAAAGCAGTCAAATTAGGACAGTTCTCTGCGATGGCAACTAGCCCCTTGTTTGAAACTGAAGGGCACTGGCAAAGGTCAAGCTTCTCCAACAAATGGCATTCTTTAGCTATTTCAGACAGACCTTCATCTCCAACATGCCGGACATTCCACAAAGAAAGTACCTTGAGAGAAGGGCAACCACGGGCTATAGCAGATAGCCCAAAATTAGTTACTCCACATAAAGAGATGCTTCCCCTAATAGAAAGCTTTCCCAAACCACCATGACCGCTTGTTCCAACAGCAACCGCAGCAAGCCTCATGTCAGTTGCTTTCTTCCCTTCCAAGCACCTTGTAAGATAACCGTCGTCTTCCTCAGACGAGATCATCTCAACATCATCAGAACTTGAATTAATACTCTCCTTGACCACCTTTGATGACTCATATTCGCCTTTACGGATGCTGGTCAGAAGCATAAGCCAGTGCTTTGAGACACAAGCGCACGAGCTCCTTTCTCTGCCCCCAGGAATGCGTTTAAAGATCTCGAAAAGGCACTCATCAGGAAGAACATCGATTGATGGTTGCTTATTCTGCTGGACCTCCGTTTCTCCAAAGCTAAATGGAGCACCAATACGAGCTCTTTTACGAGGAGGGCAGTACACATCCACTTGGGAACTGATTGAACACAATCTACCCAAGTCCATGGAATTTGTATAAAAGGAACCACCAGAATAGAAATCATCATCACCTAAAATTCCAGTAAACATATCATCATCACCTACTCAAAGGATACTTCCAAAAGAAAAATCCATGAGAAAATCAGACATATTCCTACAACAATATTTTCCCCCTTCCAATAACAATCACACAACAATCTTTTTACAGATTATTTGGTAGAAGCTTCCAACTTTTGAAGCAAATCTTCAAGGATCCAAACTTTGCAATACATATTCATATAACTAATGAATCTAGTTCAAAACTAACACTAGCTAAAACCAATCTCAGGCCTCTATAGTGCTTAATAATAAAAAGCATATAAAAATCACACAAATAGAGGATATCTATATCAACATAGATTATTAATTACAACTTAGAAGCTATATCCATATCATGCTTAAATTCCAAAGAATATATATAATCTATCTAATAATTAAAAACATCCCTATAAATTCAAACCCAATCTTTAAAGACAAAAAAGAAGAACAAGAAAGCTTACCACCGTAATTAACAAGAGCAGGCATGTTTGAATCCCAAAGAAGAAACCTTTCTGAAAATCCTCCGACCCGAAAACAAGACACCCAAAAAGAGAAAACGCTAGAAGAACGCAGACCAAGTGTAACCCTTGAAAGCTTGAATGCATCAGAATTTGTTCGGAAGTAAGAATACTGAAACCCCAAGTAGGGGGGAAAAGATATGTAAGAAAGAAGAAGAAAGAACTTTGTGTTAGCTGAAACGGAACACAAGAGTTGTATTTATATGGTTGGGGAAAAGGAGGAAAATGCCGTGTTGAGAATTTTCCATTTGATTACTTATTTAAAGTTCGTGTTTTTTGCTGCAGATACATTATTTGACAAATTATGCACTGACCATGCAATGTATCTTTCCTTGGAACCGGTTTTCTTTTCTGTCTTTCTTTAGTCCCACCAAACACCCAGATACGGCTACTTGCCTTTGAATTTTAAACAGTGATTATGTAATTATTTTGGAACTTTGCATGCTAAATTATTTTCTGTTTTGTTGGTTAAGTTAATTATATCAGGTCTAAATTTTACTTTCCACGGCTTAAATTTAATTGATATCCAATCAAGATTGATTTTAAGCGAAAAGAATCAGTTAAATCAAATGAAATATTTATTTTCGTTCAAGAAAGAAAGAAAGAAAGAAAACACTGATTCTTTTTCTAAGTTTTGATTGGTTTAAGAAAGAACAAGTTGGTCAGGTGAGTGCTTTTCATTATCTTTAATTAATTTGTCAATGGTTTTGTTCATCAACCACTTGATCAAAATGAAAACCATGTCTCCTAGAAAACCATTTAAAAATCCATTTTTAATTAATTTAATTATATAATTGTTTTCCTGAAATATATAATATACTTCGATTACAACTTTGACATTTAAAAAGTTATTATCAAATGAAGACATTTTATTGGGGGTAATGGTCCAAGTGGTAAGTAGCTTGGTATCGCTTAAGCATGTTGTGTATGTAGAAAATTTTTATTAGAAGACTCACCCACTAAATATACGACGTAGGTCGACTAAGTTAGTTAGGACAAAGTCTTAAAATTAGAGAGGACAAAAAAATGTAGATATTTTTCAAGGGAAGAGATTTTTCCAAATAAAGTGGCAAATGGTTTTCCCAAATGCATGAGCTTTTATTTTTAGGCTCTCTGGCGTTAAAGACAAATGGAGAATTATGTACAATGAATTTGATTAGCTTATATTTTTATAAAAAAAAAAGATGGAGAGGGTCATGTTTTATGAATTTATCTTATGTAGGTTCAATATATGGTCACAAATGAAGATGAGGTTTGACAAATTGAGAGTAAAGAAATGGGTTAGAATCATTGAACTGAATTGAAGGGGTTTAGGAAATTTCATTATTTTTTTTGGCATTGATTGGTTTCACTTTCTTATACAAGATTTTAATTACTTGAATTTTAAAGGAAAAAACTTTGATAGGGTTAGGGTTTTAGTTTAGGGTTTAAGGTTTAGGGGTCTAGGTTGTAGTGTTTAAAATTTAAGGTTAATGTTTAAAATTTAGTGTTTAGGGTTTAGAGTGTGGGGTTTAATTTTAGGGTTAGAAATTTAGGATTTGTGTTTTTATAGTGTAAATACACAGGCTTGTGTAAATTTTACACAACCTGTGTATCAAAGTTTTACCCGATTTTAAAACTTTAAATTAAAAAATAATCACTTAAACATATTAAAATCCACATTTTTTTTACAAATTCTAATTCTAATCCTAATCTTAGTTAAAGGGAGGGGAAGAGGGACTTTAGGGGAAGGATGAGGTGCTCCTAGTGGGTCTAAAACTCATGATCTAAGGGAAATAAAGGAACAAAGATAAGCAGCTTGACCAACCGGCCAAATGTGCTTGCTCAAAATCTACAACTTTTTGAATATGTCAGTTGAATTAAAATATAACTAATACTGAGATTCATTAATTGGTCAAATAGTTAAAAAAATATTTATTTTGTCTCATTTTATATGAGTTTAAATTTTGATATTTACCCTAAAAATATAATCATCTCTCTACTTAATAAAAAGAACATAAGTAATACTTATTAATTCAATTTTAGATTAGTTTTCGGATGATATATATTGTAAAATTAGGGGGCAACGTCAATGGCGGATCTACATATAGTGTGGGATAGGTCTGTGTTCACCTTGAACTTTTTAAAATTGACACATTTACCCTCAATTTTTTTTAATTTTTATGAATTAACCTTAATTTTTTTTATAATATTTATAACTTGTACTTACCCTAAAATTTTATGTGTGTCCATACTCAAATTATATTTCTGGATCAACCACCTTACAAAATGATAATTATGGATGAAAAAAGATCCAACTTTTTATCTAACGCAAAGCATTAAAGCAACAGCGGTCTTTAAATTTCTTTGTTTTATTCTGTAGGAAACTGAAATGGATAAACAGGGTGCTTAATTGATGTTCACTTTTTGCTCCCATTGTCCCCATTCTTTTTATATAATAAATTAATTAAAATATGTTTTTTTATTTAACAAAAATACTGAGACATTTTAATATTATAAACTGAAAATAATATTCCTGCTGATTTTGTCAACAAGTTAACATTTTTTAATAAGAGGAAGGGAAAATGAATTGTTTAAAAATTGCATCCGGAATTCATGTCAACCGAAGACTTATATTGCGTTACTGGTCGAACAAAAATTATTTGTTTTTGAAACTCAATAATTGATTTAGTAATTAAATATGTTTATATTATTTTTATTTTGTACAAATTTGAATTCTGACATCGGAATGTAATATTTTTCGTTTAATCATTTTTAATATTTTTATGTATGCCTCAATACTAAAAAAACATACTACACTCTAACCCTAAACTTTAAATCATAAACATTAAAATCATACAAATTTAAACCATACAATCTATACTCTAAACTCAACTCTAAGCCTTAATTTTAAACCCTAAACTCTAATTTAAACATACATAAAAAACCATAAAAAAGCATAAAATTTATATTCTTATTGGTCGCTCCATTCTATTATCATTAAATTAACCTGTTGGCTATTGGCGACGTACAAATCTTTGAGCGGTTCTTTCGTCACTAGAAAGTCGCCGCTAGTTTAAACGTATGTTGCATTGCTGCATGATATGTTTGAAATACAAACTCAAACCCTTAGTTTTAAGAGTATAAAATTCAATGACACCAACTTCACATAACACTAGCATGATAGATGATATCCATAGGCATGGGACAGAGATGAAAATATGATCAAATATTCGTATAGATAAAAATTAAATATTTAAATCTAATAATTGAAAGGACAAAAAAATTATTTAACTAAGATTTAAATTATAAAGACGATCCTAACATAGGGTGATTCATATTTGTCCCTTTTCACCCATAATTATATACTCCTATGTATTTATTCTCCTCTTTTCTCAGTTTTAATTCCTTTCCTTTAATTTTTTATAAAAAAATCAGGGTTTAAATTTGACAAATCAACTTCGAAATTGATGTATAAAGAGATGCATGCATTGGACATTATTTTCTGTTTCGTTGCCTTTTCCCCATTTATTTCGTTGCCTTGAAGTAATGAAATTATGCATTGTTGGCATATGGGCATGGGATTGTATCATGGTGCCATACCTTGTTTGTGAGCTGAAATTAAAATGGAAAGATGAGTCAAGATGAAATGATGAGAATTTTATGTTATAATATCAAGAAAAAACATTTTATATTAAAATTTTAACTATTCTTGGGAACCGTCGAAGATTATATTGGCATGAAAGTGAAGTTTTCATTGCATTAAAAATGTATATAATATGATGAACTTGAACAACTCTATCCTATCGAAACAAGTACAGAAAGAAGAAGAATGGTTGCATTAACATCACTTCACAGTTTTCAGTTCACGGTCCATCACGTTGTTGCCGAAAGATGCATGATTTCTTTGTTGACGGCAGGGATGGACACAGGACTTTATGTTATGTGACAAATTTATAAATTTTTAGGAGAGTGAAAATAGATTTTTAATAGAAAATTATATAAAAAAATTTAAAATCATAAACAAATTTCAATTTTTCAGAGAGAGAATGCTCCTCCAGCCCCTTCGGTCCATCTCTGGTAGAAAGCATAGCAAGTTGCTGGTACTCAGTGTAGTCTTGATTATCTGAATGTCAGAGGAGAGCCAATCATGCAAACTATTTGCATTTCATCTCCCAAAGGATCGGTTCAACTAGATTTTTATGTCTACATTGAGCAAATGCAAACCCCAGTTGCTATTTTTTTTATATACATCAAGTTGAGTTGTACACTTTTAATCAAAATGAGAGGCTTAGACAAACTGGGTTTAATAAGATTCTTTGAAGAAGAAAAAAAGGCTGTTTAATGGAAGAAATGCCTTTTGGGAGAGAAATATGGCAATTGGTAGAACCTACAACGACATTTGGTACAAGGAATTCAGCCTAAGGTTCAAGATCCAATCTTTTTATTTATTTTAATGGACAAAAGGGGACTGAGAGTTGAGGAACAAAAATCTTCTATTCCTTTTTAGTGTTTTTTAATACTTTAGTACTAAAAAATTAAATTTTAAGCTCAAATCTTAAATCTTAAACCCTACAAAATACACTATATCTATAATTTCTTAAACTATAAACCCTAACTTTAAATTTTAATCTTAAACCCTAAAAGCATCAAAAAGAGACAGATAATTTTTATTCGAGAGTTGAGTCAATTGCTAAATGAACAAGAATCAAGATGTTACTTTTGGTTTACTTTGGGTCAAGTTAGATTTTTAGGTTAATAAAGTTTCCAATTATTTTATGATTCATTCAAATTTCATTTCACTACTCTGTCACGTATCTTTATCATTATTGGTAGTAAAATGGGGACAAAATAAGTAATCTTTTGGGTAAATATATATATTTTGGTATTTAAATTTGATTGAAAGGTGTAATTTAATATCTAATAATTTTTTTGTTCAATTAGTTATTTGTATTTGGCTTTAAGATTCGATTTGGTATCTAAATCATTTTTTGTTCACTTATGTACTAGTATTCGAACTTTTATGTTCAAATTGGTTAATGACTTTAGTTCTATGGTTCAAATAAATCATCTAACATAAGTACTAATTTTGAGTTTTTGACAAAAAAGTAAAAGTCGTATGCCAATTTAAACTAAAAATTCAAATTCATGTATCTTATTAGACTAGAAACAGTTTAAATGCCAAATTACAAATTTGAAACCAAGTTTAAATACCAAAATATATATTTATTTATTTGCCTTAATACTTAAACTAATGCAATTGAAAATAAGAAGAAAAAACGACAAAATCGAAGAATAGACATGTACAAAGTGCATTGTATAATAAACCAAAAGCAATATTCAAGAAACGACCATTCGTGTGAATAAGATCACGAGTTTATTCATTTTATGATCTCATTCCATGCCGTTGAGATATCTCAAACTGTTCAGACTAATGTGACAACTATATTTCTATTGGTTTTTATGTTTGCTCAACATGAGGCGCTGAGATCCATTAAATGGTTAAGTAGTTAAAAAAACTTATATCGTTCCAAATTGTATAAGTTCGAATCTCGATATTTACTTTAGGATTGTGCTTGGTACAACTTGAAAAACCATATACTATCGAAACAAATAGATAAAGAAGAATGATTGCATTAACATCACTTTACAGTTTGTACTTCATGGTCTATCATGTTGTTGCAGAAAGATGCATGATTTCGTTGTTGACAGCATAGCAAGTTGGTGCCACTCAGTGTGGTCTGGCTTATCTCAATGTCAGATGAGCCAATCATGCAAACCATTTGCACCTCATTTCATCTTCTAACGGATCAGTTCAACCAGACTTTTATGTCTAAATTGAGCAAATGCAAACCCCATTTGCTATTTTTTTTATATGCATCAAGTTGAGTTGTACTCTTTTAGTCGATAAAAGGGACTTAGACAAATTGGGTTTAATAAGATTCTTTAAAAAAAAAAGGCTGTTTAATGGGAAAAATGCCATTGGAGAGAGAAATATTGGCAATTGGTAGAAACTACGAATGTCTAGGCTTGGTACAAGGAATTCAGCCCAAGGTTCAAGATTCGATCCTTTTAGTTTATTTTATTGGACAAAAGGGGGACTGAGAGTTGAGTCAGTTGCCAAGTGGACAAGAATCAAGATGTTACTTTTGTTTGGATTTGGGTCAAGTTGGATTTTTAGGTTAATAAAGTTTCCACATTCAAAATTAATTTCACTACTCTGTCACGTACCTTTGTCATGATTGGAAGTAAAATGGGGACAAAATAATAAGGATTTTAGTTTATATATGATTTTTAGTTTTAGGGGTTAGGGTTTTAGTTTAAGATTTAAAATTTAGGAATTTAGGTTGTATAGTGTAGAATTTAATGTTAGTGTTTAGAATTTAAGGTATAGGGTTTAAGGTTTAGAGTTTAATTTTTTAAAGTTAAAGTTAGGAATTTAAGATTTAAGTTTTATAGTATAAATATGCAGGCTTGTGTAACAACCTATGTATCAAAATTTTACCCAAATAATAATGTACTTTGATATTTAATATTTTTTGTCTAATTTGATTTTAAGGTTCAGCTTACCTATATTTTTTTGAACAAGAAAAAATATATTGGATTGTATTCAAAGTGAAAAGGATTACAAAAAGATCACACCACAATCATTGAAAATTCAATGTGAAAAATAAAAATAATAAACTTCAAAAGGTGTGAAAGATATAAGAAGCAAAACACATCACTTTGCAGAAAAACTTACACAGTCTTCTAAATAAAATTCAGCAACGATAAATTTTGACTAGAAAGCTCTATGAATCAAGCATTATTCCTTTGCGAGTTCTTGACACATCGGCAAACTACTATAAAGGAATCAAAAAAATACCAGATCGTCGATCGTCTTGTGACTAGAAACGCTCGATAATTGTTATTATCTGAACGCTAAACTGCCATAATAACAAACAATATTGTCTCAAAGACAACAAACTTGCAAAAATACAGACAAACAAATTGCCATACAAACAGATGAAAAAAAATAAAAAAAACGACAAAATCAAAGAATAGACAGGTACAAAGTACATTGTATGATAAGCCAAAAGCAATGATTCAAGAAAGGATCATTCATGTGAATGAGATCACAAGTTGATTCATTTTCTGATCTTATTGAATGCAGTTGTGATATCTGAAACTGGTCAGCAGAATGTGAAAACTATATTCTATTGATTTTTGTGTTTGATCAAGATTCATTAGGTGGAGCTGTATATACCCAAAGGTAGTCGTTTATTTCTAAGATGGATTAGCCGTGGTCAACATATGAGGCGTTGGCGGTCGGCTCACACGCGGGATGTTGTGCTCAAAATTCTCATATATGTCAAATTAGTTCATCTACATAAATTCTTCCATAGGGGCCGAGCTTCTTTATTCTCTTTGATTCGTAGTCGGAGAAGTTCGACGAAGATTTAACATGGCATACAGAAAATGAGAAACAGGGAAGGAAAAGATAAGCACAGAACAGAATAGTATGCACTGTGGATACTATGAAATTATACAAATGAAACAGAAACTTTCATTTCGATCATTTTGTTTATATTCCTTTCCCCTAGATGTTCAGAATTACAAAGATGGACGGTTTTAACAAGTAAAAACTAAAATCGTTTTTCTTTCTCAGATACCAACTTCAATCATACAATCCCTCCTGCTCCCATACTTCCACCAAAAAATCAATCATTTCCTGCAAAATTAAGTCACTGTTAGAAGTCTGCAAAATCAATGCAGGCCATGGAAAGCTTACTTACAAGCCAGCAACATGTAGCACAGACTTACGGAAAGAAGAATTGGCTGAGGGAATGGATTCCTGGTCCCAAGTAAACTTTCATAAGATGCATTCAAACTGTAACAATGTAACATAGTGAAATTAAGAGAAGTGCGATGAATACAAACTACTAAAAGACTACTCTTTCATGTTTAATTCCCAGCCCTGTTAAGATTTCTGCATGGCTAAACACGTATACTCTTCACCTCATTGTTCATGACAATATTTACTATTCAGCATTACATACACTGAATTTTATTACTGCCAAAAAGTGTGTGAAAAAATAAAGACGAAACAAACTTTCACCCTACAGATATATTGCTTACTAAAAGTAAAATGTGGAATGAAAATGGGGTAATGTATTCGGAAAGAGGCTATCATATCCTATATATGTCGGCTAGCGTCTCTCTGGGTTGCCATAGTTTAAGACTTCATGCCATAATTAAATATCATGCTTGCTTTTGGTACTCTTAAGGAGTAAAACTTGATCCTCTATTTGTCTAATGGACACAATCTGCCAATCAAAGAATACGATAAGCTAAGCAAGATTTGATTTTCATTTCAACAGCATCTTCTTAGTTACTGAATGTCACTAAATTGAGATGAAAAATTTTGCTGTTAGCAAAGGAAAACTATTACTGACATCTACTCAAACAGCAGAACAGCACTTTGCCCCGCAGATTCCTGGATGACTATTTTCGACTAGAAACTCAGAATCTCAAGATGATGAGTGACACACCTTAATCTAGGCTCTCGACTTCGTTGAGTATGATTCCTATGCCTACCCCTTCCAATCCATTGGAGTCTGGCCTGATTCCAGATGACAAGACCTGCAATGAACACAAAGATAATGGCACATTTTAATTTTGAGAATCTCAAAATTAACAACATCATGCATCAAATATCAAATCCTTGGCTCATATATCATGTAGACTCGGAAAAAGAAAAATAATCAAAACTTGCCCTGATTTACAAAATCAGATGAGTTGACCATGCCACCGCTGCTACTGCATTGACTTAGAGCTTGGTTTGATACACTGATCGACGACAAGCTCCTTTGAGATTGGAGAGCACTGTTTTCCAATTCATAGGTACTGCTGCTCCAAAAATCATCAGAAATGCTAGGCTTCCTCACTATACACCCTCGAATCCTCAATCCTTTTGATGGCTGATCCACAGCAATAATTGGTGTGGGTTTAGTGCAGCATCCGAAACAACCACTGCTCTATTGAAAACCAGGTTAAAACCATACACATTGATAAAAAAAAAATCTATCAAAAAGCTACTTCAGAACACATGGATTTTCCCGAGTATAGGAGGTTTCATTTGGTCAAAGAAATTATATCCTTTCAAGGATTCAATTCCTAGACCGACCAAGTAGAGCCAGATTTTTTGTGAAGAGGGGAGCTAGAATTAGATTCAGTAACAAGTAACTCAACCAGTATAGTTTTTGTCTATTTTCTACATTTCCCTCCAAAAGGCTCTAGTATTAACATCCTCTCATGGTACTAAAGCTCCATTAAAACCAAGAAAACTAAGAAGCATATTAAGTTTCACAAAAGCCCCCTGCTCTCCACCTCACGTCACATGTCTATTCATTAAGGATTTTGTTCTATCTCGACAAACAGTTTACAGCTGCAACATGTTGTGCATAAACAAGCTATGTTATTGTATCTGATTTCTTTTGTAACCATGTGTATTCAACCCATTGGCTGACTAATCCAGATCAGATACTACAAAGTCCGTTTATGGGGCGACCTTCCCAACCGCTACATTCACAATGCCAAGACTCATACCACTAGAACAACAACCTTGTTGGTGCTGTAACTTATTTCTAATAACTATAAACTGGGTTTGGTTCTAACTCCTAATAAAGACCTCCCTTTAACCCACAGCCTATCAAATTGCTGATTTTGAGTCCAATAATATAGTTGAAAATATGAATCTCATTTTCTTAGTACATAAAGGGAAATAAAATACTATGTTAAAAAAAAAGGAAATAAAATACAATCTACAACATATTCCTAATCCAATAATATGAAAAAGAAAAAAAGAAAACTACACTAAAACAAGTAAGCTCTAGTCTAACTTAAACTCGCCTTCAGTATTACATGAAACTAAAATAAAGAAATACTAATATTAAGAAAGAAAATAACAATGAAATCATTGAAGGGGCAAAATGGAACGAATTATATATTAAAAAAAAGAACTTACCGCATGTAATTGAGAAGATCAGTGACCCAAGTAGTGATCATACTATGAACAGTGACCATGGCAGCGAAACTACCAAACAACACCACTCATCAGTGCCCACGATTGCAGAAAGAAGAAGAAGAAGAAGAATTTCAAAACCCAGCTGAAACAGTAGAGAAAGCAAGGAATGTGGAAATAAATAAATAATTGGGTAGTGGAAATAAGTAGAGTGGGTGGGAAAGATATTTTGATAGTGAGGGAATGGGAGTTGCTGCATTTTTATTGGGGGGGGGGGGGGGGGTTAAAAAGACGACATTGATTAGTGAAAAGCTTGCTATGAACCTGTGTTATGGGTATCGGTGGGGTGGGGGAACTGTTTTTTAACTACTCTTATCTCATCAGAACAAGGCTTGAAATGCACGCGCTTCTTGATCTCCGTTATGGATTTGGAATTTACCTGTCAAATACCGTTGTTGAAAAATCCGATTATCTATTTAAGTTAATTTCGGGTTGATGGTTTTGTAAATTGGATTGTGTTTAAATGAGCATTATCCCAAGGGTTTGTCTTGTAATATTCAATATAGATTAGTTAATTAATAAATTAAAATATAATTAATTATATTAATATATATATATATATATATATTTGGATCTTCAATTGTCAATCCTTTCTTTAAAAATAAAAAAGTGTAAGTAGGACACACCAATTACAATGGTAGAGCAAATATACAATATTTGCCTATCAAATTTAATTATTTCATGATTTTTCAATCACACAAATAAGATACAGTTTGATAAATTATTACACGATTGTGACGTGTTTAAACAATTATCATAAATTGTATATTTCATCGAATTTGATGAAATTATTGTTATTATTGGAGGTCCAAATTTTAAAATTCAAATTCTTAAATGCTACCTAATAGAGTTTTAAACTAAATTCTTCTAAATATTACAATACCAATATTATTGTTCGAGTTATAAGTCAATCGACCTAAAAATTTACAATCAAACATGCAAACTCAAAAAATGTTAGGTAAAAACAAGATGCTCGTCCAATCCCCAAAATATCAAATGGGCTCTCTCCTCCTTGTGCCCTAACACCACAAAATCCAAACTCAAGTTTGATGCCGAGTTGAACTGAGTTTAAATTGGGCTCATGCATGATATGAAAGCTTTGTTGATGTTATCCAAATCAGACTAACAATATGGGTTTCATTTTTCTTACCTTAATTCATTGGAGAATGTTCATCGGCTTAATTTTCACTTCAAAATGTTTTTTTTTATACTAAACATTGTCTTCGATTTCAAAATACTTTAAATATATTTTTAAAACTTTTTAAGTTTTTTATATTTTTTAATATTTTACAATTTAAAATATTTCATGGAGTATTGTTTTTTTCAGCATTTTCTTTATAAATGCTATAAAATCATAGTGTGTCACGTGGTATAATTAAATCGAGTCAAAAATTTAAATTTTTTAATCGAATCAAATTTTGTTCAACCCTAACGTTATTCATTAAGATCAGTTTCTTTTCTTTTGGGCCGTAATGAACGCCCTTTTGGACTGCAAAATCTTTGTTATCAACAACAATAAAACAACGTAACCCAATGTTTCTTGGAACGTAACATACTCTACATTTATACCCATTTATCTAATTGGTAAAATTCAAATAGTAATATTTTTTTGAAATAAATAGTAATACATATTTCATTCAATGTTTTATTAGTTACTCGTATAATTTATAAATAATTGGTATGTTGAAACCCAAATATAATAATTAATTTTTTTGAGGTTTAACTACCGATTTTCAATTCATTGGTTGACTAATTCGAATTAGATACTGCAAAGACTTATTATAGGGAGACCCTCCTAACCATGAGCGGAGGGAACCGGACAAATGGGGTGTCAAATGACACCCATAAATTTTTGAGAACTTTCTTTTAGTGTATATTTTATATAAAAAATTATATGAAAAAGGAATTGACACCGTTTTAAAAGGGGATTGACATAAGTTTAAAAATAATTAAGCATTTTTTAATGGAAATTGACACCCGTCATTTGATTCCGTCCATTTTTAATAAAATATGAATTAACACCTGAAATTTTGACACCACAAATAAAATGTTTTGGCTCTGCCTCTATTCCCAACCCAGTTTTCTCCATTCACAACATTAGGACTCAAACATCTGATCTTACTTAAGGCAACTAGTGCCTCGTCTCACTAGACCAACCGGTTGTTAGTATAATTAAATTATTTTTAATCAATATAAAACTTTTTAAGCTCATATGCATGCAATGATGCAACATTGCACCCAGCTAAGAAAGAATGTTTGTTTAATCTGAAGTTGTTGGTACAACTCATGAAAGACTCGGAATCAATGAGTTGTGTCTTAAAGTGCAGATTCTCAAATTAATTCTGTTGGTAAACTAAAGGATTAAATGCGTTTCACTTTCATCAATTACTCTGAATGGTTAACTTCATTACTTTATATAAAAAGAGGAAGAAAAAATAGTAATGTTAGAATTGTTCCAAACATTTGACGAGTTAATGGCCAACATCAGCACAACGTCATTACCACTAAATCAAGTAGCAAAACCCCCCATTATTTTAATCTTATTTTGTAATTAGTGGCGGTGATCCTTATCTTCAAACAACCTGCCTTATGTCTGTAAACGAACTGAAATTCAATGAATTGTTCTGGAATCGTTCGGTATAATGTTCGTTTATTTATTAAATGAACGAACATAAACAAAATTTTTTATTCGTTTAATTAAATGAACGAACACAAACAAATGACTCGTTCGTTCATTTATGTTCGTGAACGTTCGATAATTCGTTCATTTATATTTGTTCGTTTATGTTCGTTTAAATTTATTCACATATGTCTAGGGGTGAGCATTAGATCTAGTCGAGTCGAGTAAAAAAATTTCGAGTTATTCAAGTTGACAAGTCCTATTTTATGACTCGTTTTAAAACTTTCTTCTTATCGGCTAGGGGTGTTCATTGTTCGGTTAAACGAACTAACTGACCAAACCAAAACAAAATTGGTTAATATGTTAGATAATTTTAGGTTTCGGCTAATGATTAAGAGTTTTTTCAAATTTCAATTATCAAATAATTTAGTTTAAAAGCAGTTAATTAACTGAATGATTTTAACTAACCCAAAATATTAAATATTTAACATATTATATATGTTATTTATGTTCGTTTGTGTTCGTTTATGTTCATTTGTGTTCGTTTATCATTTTAGCTAACGAACACGAACAAGCTACATTCCTTAACAAACGAATACAAATAAGAAATTTTTTGTTCGTTTATGTTCATCTTCATTCATTTATTAGGTTGAAGTTAAACGAACGAACACGAACACACCTTTATTCGTGCTTGTTCAGTTCATTTACAGGCCTAGCCTGGCTCGCCATTTTATAGGCAAAACAAAGACCACTCATCACCTTACCTCACCCCACTTAAGTTCCTTTTTAAGTAATTAGACAGTGTTCTATAATGTTTTTCAAATGTATTTTTAGTTAAATTTTTTGTTTTTTAAACAATTTTGAACAAAATTAGTAACTTGTCTTTATGTATATTACGAATTTTTTATATTTTTAAAAGTAATATTTGTAATAAATATTTTGGCTACTTAAAAAGTAATCTTAAACACTCATATTTTAATTAAACAATTCAAAAATACTTTTCAAAAATATATTTTTACTAAGTATTTTTAAAATTATGTCAAACTAGCCTTTATTCACGGCTTATCTCTCAAAAACAAAATCTTTTGATATTGTTATTTTTATCAACAAAATTCAAATAATTGAGGTCACAAGGAAATGGGATTTTCATCAAATTATTGGGTAGCTTTATGTTAATTAAGTTGGTTGAGAAGGTTAACATAAGCAAAAAAAGTATTGGCTCTTTTTTCTACTAAATGTGAGAGGTGGGGCCAATTGGACCACTTTGTTTAAAAAAAAAAGAGAGACGAAGGCAACACGTAAAAGAACATGAAAGCCATTGGTTCTTTTGTTTTTGATTTAAAATTAAATAATGTTTAGAGAAGGGTTAATCAGTGAGGTAATTGAGGGGGAGAAGGGATCTTGGGAAGCATCTAAATCAGCATCTTTGTATTACCGTGAGATTTGGTTATGTCATGTGCCTTTTTATTGTCGTGGCACGTGTCATGTTCCACTGCCGTCTGCCTTTGTGTGGAACCGCACCTCTCGAATGTCCAATTATTGTTAACCCGGGATTTCACCAACCTTCCTTTTAACATGATATATCTACTGAATTAGATTTCCTTTCGTGAGTCATTTAACTACACTATTAGGAATTTATAAGTAAAAAATAGAATAAACATAAAATAATAAACATGTGTAATAGATAAAATTTAATATGGTTCGATTTTGTTAATCTTCACGGATAAAATAATAATAATCAACTATAAACGTATAAATCACAAAAAGTACAAATATGATATTATTTATAAAAGAGGTTACCATTTATAATAAAAATATACTACATGTAGATATATAATAAAAAATTATACTATAAATAAAAATATTATATTTATATACATTATATCACATGTATCTCATAATTATGTGTATATATATATATATTTCAAAAATTGGTGTATCTTAAATACTCTTCTAGCATTCCTAACCTCTCTCTTTGCAGAAATGTGATTGGTTGATGTATGAAAATTTTCACATGGGTTGTCTAGTCAGATTTCAAGGCTTCAAGCATGTTGGGGACAAGCTGCATGGATAAATAAAATATATAAATTAATATTAACCTTAATGCTTAATTAGGCTCTCATTATTGGGTCATCATGCATTGAATAACCTACTCCAAATTCTTTTGAACTTGTGTTGCTCCTCAATTATTAGTGAATTTTAGGTACGTCATCAGTACACATTAAAATATTTATGGAGTAATATATTTCATTGATTATAAAAAAATAAGTGTTTAGGTTAGAATTTCAAACAAAAAAAATCAATTTATAGATAAGATTTCATTAATTTAAAAACAAAATAAATATAAAAAGACAGGTGAGGTGATGAGAAAAAAACATGTGTCCCAATTTCAGTGCAACTAAATCTTCAGTTGCGCCTTGTCCTCTCTTCTGAGGCTTTCGTTCACTTATTTGTCTCCTTCACCTAACCGTCTAGCTTTTCGTATATATCCGATAATTTTAGATAAAATATAAAAATTCAAAATGAATGTAAAATATTATGACAAATACATTATGGTATATAAATATGATTAATATAACCATTTTAGTATGCAATTATATTTGTGTTTAAAACTTTAACATATTTAGCAGTTAGATAAATGGGCCATTTTGTTTCTATTAAAAGAATGGGCCGTCAAATTTAAATAAATTGGTTTTTACCAAAATTTAAATAAGTTGCCAACGGTCTAGAGTTTATTTGGTTTAAAACGAACCATAATTATAAATTAATAAAATAATAATAATAATGATAAATTCACGTCGAACTTTAGGGTTCACGAATGTTTTGATCCCCTTACAAAATTGTCACCAAGCTAAATCTTTAGCTTGTTTCATGGCCCTTCTCTTCTTTATTTATTATTATAAATACATATGGTTGAAGGTTCACTTATTTGTCCTAAATACGTAACAAATTTAAAATTTATGATCAACGTTTATTCCTTACACAGATCAATAGAATATCAAGGGCTATTTTTTAAAATTGAAATTCGTTAATTTTATTAAACGATGATGTATCCGAATCACAATAAAAAATCACAACTTAGTAAACAAAACTAGCGTCTTGAGATCATAAGTGGATCATACAAGGAAAAGGTAAAAACCCAACCCAAAGACTCGAAATAAAAGATGGATACAAACATCACCAAAGATCGACGATGAAAAGTAAAATCATCAACAAACAACATAAAAATGCATATTACAACGAGGCACGTTGACAACAAGGTCATTACCACAACTCAATCGCGAACAAGGAACGGTGAATGTGATCGCGTATCCAAATTCAGTTCGAGGGTCCGAGACAAAGAGGTCAGCAGGATAACGAAAAAGAGCGCAGTCGTGACGACGTCAGATTCAACCCTGATAGAAAATCAAATGAAGAAAAGGCCAAACGACCAATAAAAGAAAAAAAAAGTATGCCAAAAAATAGAAAAATACGTACCAAAATGTAGAGTAAATCGTGTCACAAGAGCAAAATTATTTATTAAAAATTAAAAAAAATAAAACAAACGAAACGATAGATCTCGACAGTCAACGACCAGCATTAAACTAATGTCCCCGCTATCAATTAAAGAATAAAAAAATAAAAAAGAACACTATGCGACTGGGGTTTTTGAAAAACCTAATATTGCTATTATTAAAGCCTATGTATGAGTATAAGAGTTAATTATTGAAATTGCTTCGGTAAATTTTTTATAAAACTAAAAAAAAACTTATAAATTCAAGAAAATATTGTATCCAAAACTCAAACGATACGACATAAAATTCGATAAGATGAATCCAACCATAAGTGTGAAAAAGGATCTTCCGTCATTGAATCAACAAGAGAAAAGAAAGTACTAGTTTATTCAAAGTTGATGAACGCACATCATTTGTCATGCAAAAGCTGTTTCCGATAAGATGTTTTATTTCATTTAAAAGTAAATTCAAGTTTTTACTGGTCGGCAACTACTATTTAAAGAAAAGAAAACACTGTTCAGTACGTAACGTAATCTACACAATTCCATTTCTTTATCACATGAGTATTCTATATAAGTTGTGACGTTAATAACTTTGCTTGGTCCAACCGTCGGCTTAAATCTTTTTATTCAAAATTTCACCATAATTTGATTTAAATAATACTTTATTAATTAGTGATAGATACATAAAAAATTTAAATTTGAAGTTTTGGAGACGTTATTAACGACAATCAGAAACCGGACTATAAAAACGAAATAAAATACGTAAAAAAATAGAGAGAAAAAGGGAAAAAAAGAAAAGAAAAGAAAAGAGCTTTGCCATTTACAAAATTGCAAACTACAGGTACGAACTGTACTGAAAAATAAACACTAATTTGATTGTACAATAGTAAAAATCAAAATCTTTGCTCTTTTTACTTTTTTCAGCAAGAGTAAGCCAATCGTTGAACAACACGATCCCTGAGAATTCCATTGTATAGAGCAACTCTGTTAGCCGGAATTCCCCTATCTTTACCTCCACCGAATTTCTGGAACTTCGGCGGTGAATTCAAAGCCGGCGCCCCTGAATTGTTGATCCGAACCCGATTCTTCAGCTGTTTCCTGAACTCCGCGCCATCACTCCTTGGATCCATCACATCCTCAGCAAAGTGTACTTTCTTCTTCTTCTTCTTATTCTTCCCCTCTTTAAAACAAACCCAAGAAGAAAAGAAACATATTAGAAAATAATCATGTAAAAAAAACAGTATGTTCAAAACAGATTCATGCAAGCAATCGTTACCGGAAGATATGCTGGAACGGAGGACTTGTTGACAAGGCTGGGAGATTTGATCTAAAGATTTCTGTAGGCGGAAAGCGAGGAGAATTACAGTGCCGGAGACTGCCATCGCCGTTGCTAATACCATTCCTTGTGAGCTCAACATCGACGCCATGTTTTAACCAAAGAGATGACGGGGGGAGAGAGGTGGTGTTTACAGAGGGATAAATAGAATGATGGTTTATAACATAAACTAGTCCGAATGCTTGAATAAAAAAATATTGGGAATCAAATGGGCAATTATTTATGTCTCTGGTAAAGAAATGAAGGTCTGATTGGTCGGTTTTTGTTAAATATAAATATTTATATGTTTTTTCTGTAAAAATCTATGTAATGAAAGGCTGAAAGGCAAAGGGATGAGTGGCGTTGTTGGCTTTTAGAGGGAAGACTGTAGGATTGGGATATCTTAACTGCTGCTCGTGCACTACACGGCAATGCCCGACGAGAAACCAAACTCCCCCTCGCTGCTGACATCATTTATATGGCCACCCAATGTCTTTCCTACTAAATTTGGCAGCGCGTGATCTGGACGCGGTGGTTTTTTATTTGTATTTCTTTAATATATTACAGATTGAGATTTGGGAATTTATGTCTGTATGTAAGAGATTAAAGTCTGTATTTCTTTGTGTTGTTGGTAATAATTTTAAGTTTTTTTTTTCCCGTTTTTTGAGTTGTTTGTAATGTCTAGATTATTTGGATAAGATGTAAATTAAGGGCGCTTTTAATGATTGTTTATCTGTACAATCAGGTAAAGATAGCCGATGCATGCATGAAAGGTTAGACAGTTGCATTTTCATTTGCTCTCTTAACTAATTAAGGAAATGACCAAAACGGGAGGCAAAAACAATGACTTTGTATGGAACTTACAATGATCTGTAATGTAAGATGACAGACAATACATATGCTTGTCTGCAAAACTCTTACAAACTCCACACAAATGGTTCCCTTAATTTTCCATTGGGAGAGTGAATTCCACGCTCTTTCATGATCTGCTGAATAATTAACGGGTTAATTCAGCTTTTAATATTCGTTTGCATTGTGTCATCCATGATGTGTCAGAGTCTTCCATGCCTGGGCATTGGGATTTCAATTTGCTTAGATCTCTGGGGAAAATTCAAGATAGGAAAACGATTGTGCCACCAATTGGATAAGAGCTTTGATAATTTTATAGGTGATCAATCGATTAGCAGGAGGGTGCGATAAGTCCTTTAAGTAAAATCAGGATTCGAATGAAATTTCGGTTAGAAGGATAAGTCATATATTGTATCTTTGCAAAATATGATCCAACTGATCGACCAATGAATCGGATACTGATAGTTAAATAAAAAACTTTCTTTGGGCTTCATTTGCACATGCTTATCCTTCAAATTGCAGACAAATACGATGGTTTTAAAATCTTACAATCATTGAAAACAGACTGGGAAACTGATGAATAAAACAACAGAATCATGAGATGTTACATATTGAGAGGGAAACAGGACACTGATGAATAACGTTTGATTTATGCAAGATTTTTTTTCTGTTTTCTTGGCAGCACTAATTGAATTCGGGTAAGAGAATTCCTTTCTCAGGTTTCTAATCAAATTAAATCATTGGCTCAATTCACACTCATAATTCATAAAATCAACAGGTAAAGGTTCTTTGCACAAAACGTTAAAGTCTGGAAATAGTTGTAAGGCAAGCTTTCAATCCTATGTCTGGAACTTAATCTGTAGCCACACGTTAAAGGCTTGATGAGGCAACTGTGGAAGCAGATTTCTAGTCTTTCTGTTTCTTTAAGACCGCAATGAATGACTGTAGGAAAATCATGGGCGGACATGACCTAAAGTTACTGATGGAATGGAATCCACTTGCTTTTGTTTTATGCAAATTGCTAGAGATATATCTGTCTATCTGTCAAATAACGCCATAAAAAAAAAGTCTACGACCAAACTTTGGGCTTTAGTAGTCCTCAAGCAACAATAATTTATTGAGACAAGGAAGCTTCGTGGAAGCCGAAATGGGGTTTCCGGTTACCATAGGAAACATGTATTGGTCTTAGAAGAAACTGAAAGGGTAGATTATAGTTTATATAACTTGGGAAGTCAACAGATTAGGAGTAATGGTTGGCAGATTATGCTCTAGGCATTTAGTTATTCGAAATTAGAACTTTTAAATTATTATTATTTAGTATGCTGGAAGATCATCCAAGACCATATTTTAAAATATCTTCAACAACTACACGTGGAAGAAGTTGAGATGAGTTTGGATGCTTACCAAATAAGATGACCTAAGCAATGGAAGTTGTATCAGCAAATGTTGAAGCTTTTGGTCTGGTCCAGAAGACGAAGCCGATTAAAAGAAAGAGAAAAGTTTAGCTTTTGGTTTCCAGACTGCATCAAATTACTAATGTATGGACTGGTAGTCAAAGCCTCGCTAATTAAATCATAACCATCTATAAGGTTGCAACATGTTGCTATAGATAAATAGTTTATTGTTTACGCCAACACTGCAAGATTAACCATCTGGTATTCGAACTGATGAGCTTATCTTCTTTCATGGTGATCATATGGGTTCTGTAACATGTTGCTTGAATTTTCAGACACTGCATGTTCTTTTGCTGTAATTAAGATTCATTGCAGTCATAGGTTTGATCCACCTTAGCGAATAAACTTGTTGCCATTAAGTCAAGGAAAGCTAGAATAAAGTATGATTCTTGCTGCATTCTGTTCATCTGTATCAATGCTAATTAAATACATAGTATATTGGTGCCAATACATCATTCATGTCTTGGACATAACGAATGGCTGGATTGAGTTCATCGATTCCTGTAAGCAGAAACACATCGCAGCACGGAGTGAGACCTCAAACCCCAGCTGGTGTTAATGTTGATGGTTGATCATCTATTTGTTACTCCATAAATACCCTATATCTTGAAATTTGGTCTGCTAATATATTGAAAATATAGTGGTCACAAGTAAATACACCATAGAGGTATAAAGCAAAAGGTCGTACCCTGTGTCTCCTGCTGAATGATGACTCTCCTGAGAAGAACATCATTTCAGGATGTGTGCGTTGCAGATCACGGTCAATCTGTTCTGCAAGTTCTATATGCTGGAAACCAACGCATCCATTTTGGTAAACATTTACAAACTTATATCATAAAAGAAAAACGAATCAATCAGTGGTTGATGCCTTATAATCAGAGGTTTGCCCTGCATAGTCTTGTGCTAGCCGGTGCAGCCATGCAATATTAGTTCTTCAATAATCGCATGGTTGGTAAACCAGAAGGCAACCAGGGAAAGAAAGAAGAAAAAAGGACCACAGGATGCACATGGGATAATTAAGCAAGCTACCTTTATTTAGGAGGTCTTTCAGTGTCTAGGCTTATGGGGGAGCTGAAGCTTATGGCTTTTCTCTAGTCTTTGACATTTTACCATCTAGCTGTAATGGTGGTCCAATATTGTTTGTTTTCTCAATATTGCAATTAGTAGCAAGGAGCCCAGCAGTGATACTTATTCAGCCACATTAGTCTTCTACATCGTTCAATAGGAGAGAGCCGCATCTCGACAATGGGAGTTTCAATTAATTAACTTGGTTGCATATCTCTACAATGGATGAAAAGGGTCTGTCCCATCAATGTCGTTTTCATAACTATATATTTCATGGAAGCAGTTGATGACGGAGTAGCATGCAAGGTAAGCCCCAGCCATTTATTTGGAAGGTTCTCAAGGTTTTTAATGAAGGTTCAGGTGACCACGTTAATTAAGAGCTTCCAAATACAAGCCTAGCTCTCAGTTGACCGGTAATTCATCTTTTATATCCTCTGATCAGCTCTTATATATGTCATGCACTTGATTCATCTATGTATGGTGGATTTTCTTTTCTGGGAGCCTGTTTTTTCCCCTACCTGTTTCAGATTTCCTAAATATGGTGCGATCAAAGAAGTTTAGAGGTGTCAGGCAGCGACACTGGGGCTCCTGGGTTTCTGAAATTCGTCACCCTTTACTGTAACTCTATTCTACAAGCTTATCTCAGTAAACATCAATTCTCTTGAATGTTATTATGTTTGATGTGTGTTATTTTGTTGCAGAAAGAGAATGGTATGGCTTGGTACATTTGAAACAGCCGAAGAGGCAGCCCGAGTTTATGATCAAGCAGCGATCTTAATGAGTGGGCGGAATGCAAAAACGAACTTCCCACCAAGTGGAGATCAGCAGCAAGGCGTCGAAAGTTCTTTCCATTCTTCGCCTCCAGATGAGCTATCCCAACTTCTCCAAGCCAAGCTTAGAAAATGCAGCAAGGCGCCATCTCCTTCCATGACTTGTCTAAGGCTTGACACCGAGAATTCCCACATCGGCGTGTGGCAAAAGAGGGCAGGGAAGACATCGGACTCCAAAGGCTGAAGCTGTTGTAAGGTCTACAGTTGAATCTCACTTCAACAATGATCCTACCGTCGCTGCTGGCTTGCTTAGGCTTCATTTCCATGACTGTTTTGTGCAGGTCGGTCTCTTCTTACTGATATATCGTGTTGTCACTGATCAAGTGGTGGAAATGCTACTGATCACATGATTTCCGTGCAGGGCTGTGACGGCTCGGTGTTGATCTCCAGCACTTCCACCGAGAGAAGTGCATTGCCAAACCTTGGACTTTGAGGATTCGAAGTTATTGATGACGCGAAAGCACACCTAGAATCTCTATGCCCTGGAGTCGTCTCGTGTGCTGATATCTTAGCATTGTTAGCTCGCGACGCTGTTGACTTGGTAGCTTTCTTTCTTTCACTACTAACAATAAACCCGTGCACCCACGCACGTGTACACACGTACATCGACATGAGCTTTTTGTTAATTTGATTTTGTTTCAGAGTGACGGTCCAAGTTGGACCGTTCCAACCGGAAGAAGGGATGGCAGGGTTTCTTTATCATCACAAGCCTCAAATTTACCGTCACCATTGGAGTCCATCGCTGCTCACAGGCAAAAATTTGCTGAAAAAGGCCTCAATGATAATGATCTTGTTACCTTAGTCGGTATGTATACACTATAATACACAATTTCTTTGCCACCAGGTAACCAAGTTTCCATATGGTTTAATTACATGTTTTCTTTTCTATGCTATGGTAGGGGCACATACCATTGGGCAAACGGATTGATTGTTCTTTCGATACCGCCAATACAACTTCACCATAATCGGAAGTACAGACCCGACGATTAACCAATCATTCTTAGCACAACTCCAAGCTCTGTGTCCGAGACACGGTGACAGTTCGAAAAGGGTGGCATTAGATATAGATAGCCAGACGAAGTTCGATGTGAGCTTCTTCAAAAACGTTCGTGATGGCAAAGGAGTATTGGAATCGGACCAGAGGCTTTGGGGAGATGCTGTTACACGAAGTGTGGTGGAAAAATATGCAGGGAACATAAGAGGATTGTTGGGGTTAAGGTTTGATTATGAGTTTCGTAAAGCGATGATAATGATGAGTAGCATTGAGGTGAAAACCGGCTCTCAAGGAGAGATTAGGAAGATATGTTCAAAGATTAATTAATAACTGATTGAATTATTGGAAAACTACATATTTAGTACCCCAGCTATGCTTAAGCTACTGTTTTGGTACTCTAACTATTATTTTTAGCAAAATGGTACCTAACTTTACGTTTTTATTCTGTTTTGTTACCCCGGGCATTAAAAACTAACAAAGATGATGACGTGGCTTGGTATAATCACAATTTTAATCCAAAACACTTATATATGATCAATTTAGTCCAAAATCCATCAATTTAAAACATCATCTTAATTTTGGGGGTAAAATTTCAAATTTCGTTCTGCTAGAATAAGAAAAATGAGGAATTTGCAATTTTAATCCAAAAATTAAAATAATGTTTAAATTGATAGAATTTTAGACTAAATTGATAGATTGTATAAGTTTTGAACTAAAATTGTTATTAACTCAAGCTATTATTTCCATTAGTTTTCAACGTTCGGATACCAGAACATAACAAAAATATAAAATTAGTTACCATTTTGCTAAAAATACTGGTTGAAGTACTAAAACAGTAACACGGACATAATTAGAGTACTAAATATGTAGTTTTTCCTTAAATTATTTAGCAGTAACAGAAATGTACTGTGACATAAATCGGTAGGATTTGGGAGTAAATCTATGTTAAATCAAGTGGGAAGTTGGAAGAAAAAGTATTTTACAAGTTGAAACTTGATCGTCTTTGAATTGATTAGTGATGTATTGAGCATAAAAGAAAAAAAAAATTCTCGTCGCCTGAGAGATTCTAACTCTAGCGGGATGAACCCATGTACTTAGCAGGCACACGCCTTAACCGCTCGGCCAAAGCGACTCGTTGATTATAATTTCGTTAATAACAATAAAAACATTAAGTACGTCTATTTTGCAAATTTCATTGTTGATGCCAAAAATATAAACGCCATATAAGGTTGCATATCACTTATATTTTGTTTCGGGAAGGAAGATACAAACTAAGATAAATGATATAAAAAATCAAAATTAAATAAATTTTGTTAGTTGAATATTTTGAGTGTGATTATATGGTAGTATTTATTTTTTTAGCTTTTTAAACAATATCAGTCGAACTAGAGGCATCTAAGATGAACATCATCATGCTTTATTAGTGAAACCACTCAATTTAAATTAGAGAACTCTTTTTAAATTGATCAAAATGGTACTTATGAATAGCTATATTTATAATTAATTGTTCAAATTAGAGAACGTTTATAACTATCATTGTAAACTAAATACATAATTTAGACATTTTCGTATAATATTGACACTTTAGATCATACAAGGACCGTACATGAAAAAAGGTTAAAAACTCAACCAAAAGACTCAAGTTAAAAATAGATACGAACAAACCTGACTGCATCGGTAATCAAACCACAAAAGGGGATTAAGCTATTGAAAGACCACCGAGAACCGCAATCAAAGTCGAGTGTCGTGAGAACCTATCCACGAACGCAAACCACGTATCCTTCATCCGAGGATCCAAAGCAGGAAAGATCGACATGATTACAAATAAGCGACAACTTGATTAGTCGTGACGTCGTCAAATTCAACCATGAGAAAACATAAAATAAAAATATAGGTCAAATGACCGAGAAAGGAGACGAAAAACGTGCCAAAAGACAAAAATGAACGTACCACAAAGACAATATTATTCTTGTAAAAAACTAAAAAATAAACAAAAAAAAGAGAACCGTCGGTCAACGACCAACATCAAAATTAATGTCGTCGCCGACTGAACAAAAAAAAAGAAAAAATTATACGCAGAGGAATATGAATGTGCGCCGCCGCCAGTATTTTCTATAAATATACTATTATGGAATATGTTATATATAGAGACAGATATAAGATTTTTTAGTGAAGGTGTAAATTTTTGTACTTAGTAAAATTATATTGTAATTAAAAAATTTTAAGGAATATAAAATTAGATAATTAATATAAAATATAAAAATTAAAACATATAAAAATTTAAAATTTTTAAAAGTGTGATTTGCGATTCTAGGACACGGATCCATCCGTATATGGTATATGGAAATGCATTGTTTGGACAAGGATGAGATGTTTTGCTTTTGCTTATGTCTAATGGACTTGTACTTGGGTGGTCTGTATTTGAGCTATGGGCCTCAGTTTCTTTTTATGTGGTTTTAAAAGGCTTAAATAAAAAAAAAGTGTTTAAAATATATTTTTTAAAATTTTAAATATTTTAAAAATAGGTACTTAAAGTTTCAATTGTTGTAAATTTAGGTGTCTGACAGTTAAAGGGCATTAAAAAATTAACCAATCAATACTTGACACGTGACACTAATTTAATTTTTAAAAGAAAAACACCTAAAAAATTTAGCTTTTCATAAAATCTCAAAATTTTGTAATTTTTACAAAACAATCCCCAAATCCCTAAAATTTTCCAAACCCAAACACCCAAAGTGCCGCCACTTCTGCCCCAATCGTCGCCCCTGAGCACATCCCTTTGGGCGTCAGATCAAAGTGGTCATTTCTCTCAACACGGCTTCGTTAAAAACGCCAAACGACATGCCAGTCTAACGTCAATTTTGCTTTCGACGTTTGACATTCGGCTGGCACAATATTCGGCATTTTCGACGACGTCGTATTGGGAGAAATGACCGCTTAGATCCGACGACCGAAGGAGTGTGCTCAGAGGCGGCGATAGGCGGCGGAAGCGACGACGATTTGGGGGTTTAGGTTTGGGAAGTTTTAGGGATTTGAGAGCTGTTTTTTAAAATTTACAAAAATTTAGGATTTTATGAAAAAATAGTTTTTATAAAAAATTTATTTTAAAATTTTAATTTTAAAAAATAAAATAAACATGTCAAATGTCAAGCATTGATTGATTAATAATTTTTTAACACCCTTTAACGGCCAGACACCTAAAATTATAACAATATAAACTTTAGGCACCTAAAATTATAACAGTTAAAACTCTGGGCACCTATTTTTATAAAAAATACTTTAAGCACCTAAAATTCAGAAAATGTATATTTTGAGCATTAATTTTTTGTTTAATCCTTTTTAAAAATAGAGAATACTTCCTCCGTCCTATTTAATATGTCCAGTATTAATTTTTTTGTCAAATTTTTTCAACTTTGACTCATTATTATTTTAAATTTATTATTAATAAAAATGTACAAAATATATTTTAAAAACATCCAATCAAGTAGTTTAAAAATATATATATATTATAAAATTTATTTAATAAAATATTTAAAATAAGTATAATTAAAATAAAAAATAAATTTTTAAAAAATAATATTAAATATATAAACGAGACAGAGAATATTAATCAATCATTAATGAATTCGGGACGGCAAATGCCTTCCTAATTTGTCACGATTCAGATAAAGAATCTTTAATTTTCTTGGGAGAATAATGTTAATTCAATTTGGATTTGGCCATTTCCTGGTCGGTATCTATCAAATGGGGCCGCTAAGGGATGCTGTTTTTCTTGTATTCATTTCTTTTACTTAATAAAAAATAATAAACTATATAAATAATCATCAAACTTTTAAGGCTCTTTTATTTTAATCATTAAATTTAAAAATTTATATAAAGTCATTAAACCTTTATTCCGTTTTTATTAAGAACACTCTCGTCTTGTCAATTGTCCTTAAAGAATATCAATGTAAAACGTTAACTTTCCTTCTCTCTCTCTTTCTTCCTCTTCCTTTGTTATTTTTCCTTCCATAACTTTCTCAGCTTTAATTATGCAAAAAAACAAACACAAAATAAACATTGTGTTTGCAATGGAATATTTGCGATGTTTGTTTGAAACAAACGTTTTTTTGTGTTTGCAATGGAATGTTAGTTTTTTTTACCTTTTTGATTCTTCTGATCTCTTCTTTTCCTTGTGTTTGCAATGTTCGTTTGAAACAACATTTTTTTTAGAATTAAACCTGATAAAGTTATGAAGGGGAAAAGAGCAAAGAGAAAAAGGAAGAGAGAAAAAAAATTAACGCGTCACATCAACATCTTTTAACGATAGTTAATGAGAGTGATCTTAATGAAAACATAATAAAAGTTTAAAGACGAACCCAACAAGTGTCTTGGTGGAAAAACGGATAATGTTTATCCTAGGAGACACAAATTCAATCACTTTGTCTACAAGGTACATGTGCATTGTCAAAGGGTTAAGAATATGTATGAACAGATACGACCTTGTAATCACCTTTAGACTATTAAAAAAAAATTTAAAGACTCTATCTCAAGTTTTAAAAAATTGATGACTAAAATGAAAGTTTCCTAAAACTTTGGTGACTATTTATGTAGTTTACCCTAATAAAAAATGGGACCAATTACTATGATTGTGTGAACACATTCATCCTTTTGTACAGATATCTTTCGACGAGCGAGTGGTGGTAAGCTCTTTAGTTTCTATTCCATTAAAATATCTTTTTTCTTCCGCAATGGAAGGTCCCCGTAAGTGTCGGCACTTCCCTTATTTAACCACTATAGGCATAACTCTAGGTAGATTCTGAGCAGCAAATATTCCATTGTCTGAAGCTTGAGAATGGAAGTTATCAACAGGTACATCACAATCATGAACCACGTCGATGGTTTTCCACAAGACTCTGATTTCGAGCTCAGCTCTTCACCTCTCTCTCTTTCCCTGGACCCTGCATCCGGTGAAGTCATTGTCAAAAATCTCTACGTTTCAATCGACCCTTACCAGTTAAACCGCATGAAAAGCTACAGCTCCTCGCAAAAGTGTTCAGAGTATGCAGTCTCCATTACTCTCGGTGAGGTAAATAACTCGAACATCCCCCCCCCCTCAGGCTCTGTTAAACGAATTCGTGCAAGCTTATTTTCTGTTTTGGAACAGGATATTGATGCTTATGGTGTTGGCAAAGTTGTGGCTTCTGGGAACCCAAAATTTGACAAGGGTGACATTGTTGCCGGTCTCCTCTGGTGGGGAGAGTTCACTGTGGTAAAACCCGGCGGCATGCTGAACAAGCTCGACCCCATGGGGTTTCCCTTGTCTTACCATGTTGGAATTTTGGGTAAACCACACTTTCATTAATTATGCCATTAGCTCATTACGGCTTATTCTCTGCATTTGTTCAACACTGTATGCTTTGTTTCAGGGTTCAGTGGACTGGCAGCCTATGCTGGATTGTTCGAGATATGTAAGCCCAAGAAAGGAGAGAAAGTGTTTGTTTCTGCTGCTTTGGGATCTGTTGGGAACTTGGTTGGCCAATTTGCTAAAGCTTTGGGTTGTTATGTGGTTGGTTCCGCCGGAAGCAAAGCAAAGGTAAGCTTAACTAAGTTTAGTTGGTTTGAAGAATCTTAACGCATAGCGATTATTTTAAAATGTTTATACCAAATTTGTCAGGTAGTACTGCTTAAAGAAAAGCTTGGCTTTGATGATGCTTTCAACTACAGGGAAGAAACTGATTTAACCTCGACTCTCCAAAAGTATTTCCTTTGTTCGGAATGCTATGTTCTAAGCATTTGATAGATTCATATAAAATTAACAACACTTGCATTCAATTCTATAGGTATTTCCCCGATGGGATTGACATATATTTCGACAACGTTGGGGGAGATATGCAAGAAGCAGCGGTGAGTAACATGAACATCAATGGTCGGATTGCTGTTTGTGGGGTGATTTCGGAGTATACGGATTGCGAAAAACGAGCTGCGCCGAGTATGATCGATGTTATTTACAAGAGAATCAAGATCCAGGGGTTCCTGGCGGGTGATTACTGGAACATTTTTGGTGATTTCCTTTCGACAACTTGCGATCACCTTCGGACTGGTACAATTCAGCCGCTGGAAGACATCTCGGATGGGGTTGAGAGTATCCCTTCTGCTCTGATCAATCTTTTTAGAGGACAAAACATTGGGAAGAAAATTGTTAAAATTGCAGAAGAGTGAGTGGGAGGAAAACCAGTTCTTTCCTGAACTAATAATATGAATGGGACTTTTGCCACGTTTACTTTTTGAATGTTAGCTTGCAAAGATAGCATAAATTCTTTTAAGCTCGACTCAATTTAAAATTTTCAAATAAAATACAAAATAGCACTATTTTTTTTGACCCAACCCAACTTAATCAAATGTTCGCTCCTAATATGGGTCGGAAAGTAAAGGTCGATCTGGACTCTGGAGAGATTTACTAGGAATTGGAAGCCCAATACACAATTAGGCTTAGGCTGCATGTTTCATTTCCCAACGAGCCAAAATCTTGACTATTTTTGGCACTGTTGTTGTATAGAATTTTAGGTTATACTCTATAACAAAATATGGTGAGGGCACCAAGTGTCATTGACTCGGTGGTACCTATGCCCCCCTTTACAAGCCCCGAGTTATACTTTTATAAAAAAATATGAAGTTTACAAAATCATAAATTAAAAAGGTTTGGTTCTTCTCTCAATCCCCGTACTCTTTGGACTTCTGAAATGTGAATATGTGGTATTGTAATATTCAAGTTTCTAATCTAAAAGTTAGAAGTTCAATCGATAACACATATTTAGATGTAATATGAATTGATTAATAGTGTCATCAATTGGATTTAAAATTTTAAACCAGCTCTAGTTGACACTCTTCCCTCTCCCCTATGTTGTGTGTTCGAAATCCGTTATGAGTAAATTTTCTTTCCCTTTCCTTTATGTAGAAATTATTCAAAAAAAAATTTAAACCAGCCATTTAAAGCATAAACATACTAAATTATTAGAATTAAGAGCATAAGAATTAAATTTCAAAATCTCAAAGAATAAATTATTGGACCTAAATAAAAGATCATGAAATAGACGAGGTACCAAAAAACGAAGCCATTTTACACGTTTGTCGGCGTGATAATTGTGTTTGCAGCCTCTTTAGCTACCATTTTCATGAGAAATTATTAGGTAGACCTCAATTATATTTAATGAGATTTATCTATTTCAACATAACTTTCAAGTAATTATCTATTCTTTAATGACATGTAAAAAAGTGAAAAAAAATTAATCTTTAAAAAATAAGATAAAAATATTGTTAAATAAAATTATAAATAAAGTGGTTAGCTAAATTCACCTAATAATTTTTTCATTTCCGTGGCTTTCTGCTTTTAGCAATCCAAAACCGACGACAGTTGAAGACTCCTCGTTTGAGCCTAATGTTTCATGATACGTGGCCTTGTTTCAAGGTTTTGGCCCCAAACAATTGCGGGGTTCAGACGCCAAATTTCTAACCTTGCAGACCCAGTAAAGGTTCATCTTATTTTTTCAAACCGTCTCAAATCTAAACACTGTATGGAGAGGTAGACTTCTCATCTGCTGAGCGACTGATGGAATTGTGTTTGTGGCTACAAGGTTTGGGGGGAAATGTGAGAGACTCGTCAATGTTAAGTTACGAATTTTCTATGTGCCAAATATTATCCTTCAAACACGCCACGACTTTGATATCAACTTCAAAATATTACTTGCTATCAGTTTGGCATTTGTTTACTTTGAAACAATCAGTCTTATAATTGTTTAGTCCAACAAGACATAAAATAGAAAATTATAATCGAATCTAAAAAATGATCATAATAATAAAGGGTGACATGTTTTATTTAAATAATTTAAATTTAAATAATATAATATGTATGTGTATAAATTTATTCAAATTTAAAATTGAATGTATATATTATCTTATACACTAATAAAATCATAAAAAATATTATTGTGTTAAATAATCATGGACGATACCAAACTTATTCAAAGCAAACCAAAACTTCCCTAATTAGCGCCTTCAAAAAGAGTAAAACTTATTTAAATAATATAATATGTATGTGTATAAATTTATTCAAATTTAAAATTGAATGTATATATTATCTTATACACAAGCTTTGTATTTACACTATAAAAACTCAAATCT
Organism: Hibiscus mutabilis; assembly: GCA_019671005.1. Taxonomy (NCBI): domain Eukaryota; kingdom Viridiplantae; phylum Streptophyta; class Magnoliopsida; order Malvales; family Malvaceae; genus Hibiscus; species Hibiscus mutabilis. The sequence continues at coordinate 19,706 of JAGYYJ010001396.1, read as the reverse complement.
TAAATTCTTAACCTTAACCTTAAAAAATTAGACCCCACAATCTAAACCCTAAACCTTAAATTCTAAACCCTACAACTCAAACCCCTAAAACTAAAACCTTAAACTAAAACCATAATCCTTAAAACTAAAAAATACGTGTAAAATAAAACACGGCCGGTATATCAAAAAATTTTCCCGAAACACCCCCAAATTTTCATATTTATATCCGATCTTTCTAGTCCTTGCACCCATCAAAATCGCCACCTTGCAGCACTAAGAAAGCTCTTCCCCTGCCCCCATTAATTCCAGGTACAAAACCTACCACCAAGAGAGCCGCCCCCGACACGACCGGAACCTCCTCCTCATCCACCGCTCTCCCCTCTTCCATCCTCAAAAAAATCATCCTCTCTTACACCTACGTAGCCATATGGATCTTCCTTTCCTTCACCGTGATTGTCTACAACAAATTCATCCTCGACAAAAAGCTCTACAACTGGCCTTACCCCATCTCCCTAACGCTCATCCACATGGGCTTCTGTTCCTCCATAGCTTTCCTCCTCGTCCGAGTCTTCCATATCGTCGACCTCCCTTCTTCCATGTCTCCCGGCCTCTACCTCTCCTCTGTTGTCCCCATCGGCGCCCTTTACTCCCTCTCCCTTTGGCTCTCCAACTCCGCCTACATCTACCTCTCCGTTTCCTTCATCCAAATGCTCAAAGCCCTCATGCCGGTTGCCGTTTACTCCATCGGCGTTCTCTACCGTAAAGATGTTTAAGTTTTCCACCATGGCTAACATGCTCGCTATTTCTTTAGGTGTTGCCATTGCTGCTTATGGAGAAGCCAAATTCGATACCTGGGCCGTTTTGTTACAGCTCGGAGCTGTTGCTTTTGAAGCCACGAGGCTGGTTTTGATCCAAATACTCCTCACCTCGAAAGGAATCAAACTTAACCCGATTACTTCACTTTACTACGTCGCTCCTTGTTGTTTCGTTTTCTTGCCCTGGGTCGCAGTGGAACTACCGCTACTTAAAGAAAACTCAACTTTCCATTTCGATTTCTTCATCTTCGGGACCAACTCCTTTTGCGATTTCGCTTTGAACCTGGCCGTGTTTTTGCTGGTGGGGAAGACATCTGCGTTGACGATGAATGTCGCCGGAGTTGTCAAAGACTGGTTGCTGATAGCTTTTTCGTGGTCGGTGATTGAAGATACGGTGACCGCTGGTAATTTGTTTGGTTATGGGCTTGCGTTTTTGGGGGTTGCTTATTATAATCATTCGAAGCTGAAAGCGCTTAGGGAGAAGGAAGCAGCAGAGAGGAAGGATGATGAAGAAAGTGGGAGACTGCTGGAACAGATAGAAGGGGATGAGACTACCAGAAGAAATGAATCAGAGGGTTAATTTTGGTTTTTAAAATTTTTAGATAATGATGAGTTTCTTTTCTCTCTGCTGCTCTGTTTATTGATAAACAGGTTCATCTGTCCCTTTACCCCCAATCAGATATACTGTTATTTTTTAGTTTCATTTGAACCGTTGTAAACATGCTCACCAATTGCTCGACGAAAGTCCTTAGGTTTACAGATTAAACTTTTGTGATAGACATGCAACAAATAAAGAAAACAGAATCAAGCAATTCCAATTTCCAAACAACGCATATCCAAAAACAAAGAGAAAACAAATCCCATGAATGAACAAAAGCTTAGATCTCCATCTTCCAGACATTAACACTTTAAAGGAAACAATCTAAGCTCTCTCTCCTCTAATCCGCCTCGCAAGCTGGATATCCTTAGGCATAATCGTAACTCTCTTTGCATGAATAGCACAGAGATTTGTATCCTCAAAAAGTCCAACGAGATAAGCCTCGGCGGCTTCTTGAAGTGCCGCAACAGCGCTGCTTTGGAACCTTAAATCAGTCTTAAAATCTTGAGCGATTTCTCTCACCAGCCTCTGGAATGGAAGTTTCCTGATTAAAAGTTCGGTGCTCTTCTGGTACTTCCTGATCTCTCTCAAGGCCACGGTTCCTGGCCTGAATCGGTGAGGCTTCTTCACTCCTCCCGTTGCCGGAGCTGACTTGCGAGCAGCCTTCGTGGCTAGCTGCTTACGTGGAGCTTTGCCGCCGGTTGATTTCCTCGCTGTTTGCTTAGTACGAGCCATTGGATTATTTGGCGAAACACAAGAAGTATTTGCTTAGAACAAATAAATTATCGAGAAAAATGCCTTGAATATTGATGTTGGACTTGGGAAATTTTGGAGGGCATATATATCGTGGAGAATTTGGATGGCAGCGGGAAGAAGTGTTGGGAAAATATTTCAATGGGAGAATCTGAATCGTAGATTAAATGGGTTATCAACGGCTGTTACTTTGTTAGAGTGGTGATCCGTGAGATATGCAAGCAGCCAATGAAATTTATTTATCGTACTTCACATGACTTACTGGCATAATAAATTATAGGGTAAAATACACCACAGGTCACTAAATTATAGGCATGATAACAAACTGGTCATTCTTATTGTAAAAGTAACAATTTAGGTACTCGATTAAAAATTTGTGACAAACAAATCACTTTATCTTAAAATTGAAACCTGACCTGGCGTAAAAATATTTTTTATTCTCAAACACATATGCATGCTATCAATTTGGTCATAATTCAAAAATAATTGAAATTTTTTAATTCTTCATATTTAAAAGTTTTGACACTGTTTCAAATTTTTTTTTGACACTACAATCTCCCAATACACCCTAGGACCACTTGTGGAACAAACTCATTTTAACCTTAATGTCCTCTACTAGTAGGCACAATCACTGTACTAATGGAATGTGCAAGTTTTAGGCTAAAAAATATTTTTAAAAGAAAAATGACATGTTTGTTATCGAACCCATACTACTTCAACACATGCTTGGCATTGGTGTCACGCATCTTTTTCTAGCCTCGTTTTGATGCAAACAATGGCAGGCATCAAGGCATGAAAAACAGCCGTAGAAATAAAGGGACTAAAGGCCAACTTTTCAAGCTAACGTTTGCTCTGAGAGTTAACGAGTATTGTCCAATAGGGATTGCGGTTCCCGTGCCGTTGCATAACTTAGAAAGCAAAGGGGCTCAATGTGAAAAAGGTGGTCTTCTTCATTGTGTCAAACAACTGAACAAGTACATACATGAATGCAAGCAATGAAATCAGAGGGCCCAATGTGCACCAGCTCATCATTGGAGGGCTAGTGCTAGCTCATGGGCTCATGGCAATGGTGGAGATGGGACCACGAAGACGAAAAAAGAGAGATTAAAATAGCGTTGTTCGTATGATTTTGGTTTTGGTCTGGATTTAGTTCAAATATATTAAAAAATGTTTGTGTTTTTCTTTTGTTTTTTTACAATATAGGCTAAACTATAAAATAAGTGTCCAAACTATGTCTCTTTTTTGTAATAAATGCCTAAAGTATTTTTTATTTGAAATATGTGCTTAAACTTTTATTTTGGCTGAAATAAGTGCCTAAACTATTTTTTGGCTGAAATAAGTGCCTAAACTTTCATTTTTGACTTGTTTTAAAGTCAATTTTGGCATCTTCTTGGGCACTTATTTCAACCAAAAATGAAAGTTTAGGCACCTATTTTAGCCAAAAAATACTTTAGGCACCCATTTTAGCCAAAAATGAAACTTTAGGCACCTATTTCAGCAAAAAAATACTTTAGGCACCTATTGCAAAAAAAGACATAGTTTGGGCACTTATTTTGTAGTTAAGCCTACAATATATAATTAATTGTTGTCATTTATAATCAAAGATTAATTTTAGCCTAATGAGTAGATATCACCATCTGATTGGAATACTTACTAAATTATTTAGGCTTAAGGGCTACTTTTGGCCCTGTAGTAGTCATAATTTATCGATTTTGCTCATATGGTAATTTTACACCAATTTGGCCTTTGAAGTAGTCGAATTGCATCATCGTTTGCCCCTTGACTGACACTCTAACCCTAATTTCTAAATCTCAAATCCTAATCAAAATTTTTATAAATCTAAAGTGATTTCAAAACATAAAAATATTCTTAAACCCTAAACGATGATATTTGATGTAATTCGACAACTTCAAGGGCCAATTTAATGCAAAAATACCATAGAGGCGAAATAAAAAACTGATACTACTATAGGGGCAAAAGTATCCCTTTAGCCAATTATTTATAATAAAAATAAGATAAAATTAAAAGAATGTGTAAATAATGATGGCTAAATTTATTAAAAATTTTTGAATTAAAATTAAATTAATTGAACGTCTTTTTTTAACTGCCACATCACCTCCTAACTATAATTAACTATTCAGTAATCATTTTATCACAAAAAATTAAAGTTTAATATCTATTATATAATATTTAAATGTTTATCTTATTTAAGATAGTTTATGACCGTTGGTGAACTTTACCTAAAATTTATAACTTCATATAGATGGCATAATAAGGTAAGGAAATAAAGTGGCATGGGCTCTATAATGGGCTAAGGCCCATAAAGTGGATGGTTAGATCAAAATAATTCGATAGCCGCTTTCTTCTACAGGCGTTAGGTTTTGAAAAGCCGAACCAAAGCAAAACTTAGCAGCTACCAGCTAGCACAATACAGCGAAACAAAATGGAGATGCCGATGGAGATGGAGAGCCAGAAACCTTTTCCTGTAGACGTGGGAAATCTTTTGGCTTTTAACCCTTTTCATAGCTTTCCTTCGCTCCCCACTTCCAGGTTTACTTTATTCTCACTTTCTTTTTTAATTATAGCTTTGTATCTAGTTAGCTGAAAGAGTTTTCCTTCTCTTGTTTTTCATTTGATTTTATCGATTTCTGCTATATGTTTTTTCTCTCTCACTATTTGTGGTGATTTTCATGAGAAGGATGAGAAATTTATGGGGTTTTGAATTTGATGCTATAATGCAATATATGGGCATGATTTGGAATTGGGGATACTTGGTTTCCTTCAAATTCTAGTTTAGTTGATCTTTTAAAGGCATAGACTGCCTTTTGTATATTGCTTGTTTGGTTTATAAAGAAGTTGTTATTCATGCTCATTTGTGTTCCTTTCCTTGATCTTATATGTCTGCTGGCCAATATGTTTAGGGATGAGCTAGTGAAGGAATGTTTACAGGAGGGTACCAAGTTAGTTCAAGCAGTTGCAGATAGTCTTTTTAACTTGCCTTCAACTGAAGACGTGGATGGACCACTTGTTAAACTGCCTCCTCCAACAACAAAACTTCCTAGGGAGAAGCATGTAAGCCTACCCGTATGCTTAATTCCTTTTTCACTTTGTATGTTTGGACTTCTGTAAGTAAAGAGCAAGTATATCCTAGGAAATGAATTTGAATTTTATTTATTTAGTTATTCATTTGCATTGAAACATCTAGTTTGGAAGGTGTCTTGAAACCTGAAATGCTTTGTCGTGCTTGTGTTTTCAGCTTCCGAAGCCTAAACCTCCCACAAAATGGGAGGAGTTTGCTAAAAAGAAAGGTGAATCATTTCACCTATCATCTGACGTTTACATGGCTATGTTAAAATTTTGAGTTAAATCGCATTTTCCTTTGGTCTGAAGATTATCTATTTTTGGTTCTATTTTGAGATATCTTTTAGGTATACAGAAACGTAAAAAGGACAAAGTTGTGTGGGATGAACAGACCGGTACATGGAAACGTCGTTTTGGTTATGATCGTGTCAATGATGATAAAGATATACCAATCATCGAGGCCAAGATGACTGATGGTGAGTATTTAACGGGTTGTTTTCCTTGGAAGAAAAGAAATAAAGTTGTCTTTGTTGTTGATCATGATTGTTGCTTTTTGCAGAGCCAGGAGTGGATCCTTTTGCTAAAAGACAAGATGATAAGAAGAAACGGGTTGAGAAACAAGAGAAAAATCGGCTCCAGAATTTGAAACAAGCTGCAAAAATTGGTGCTTTGCCTAGGTTTTTCCCATCCATTGTATTTTTCTATATGTAGAATCAAAATTAGTATCTTCAATATGAAACTTATAGCTTAATCATATTTGAGATAGTTATTTTTATGCTACAATAGTCTCATTCTTTGATACTAGTCCTTTACACCCTAACATTTATGTCATTTTAGCAGTTAAGGGGTTAGACCATGAATGCTGACTATGCTCATAGGAATTTCTTATAAACATCATGAGTTTCAAGGCAACTTTTATGCTTTTCCATAGGCATCATTTCCAGCCAAACTGATCTAGTTCTTGATGTGAAAACTCCAGCAGTTACTTTAGCTTGCATTGAACAAACTAGATCTTGGGTTGAGTTTCATGTAATTGCTCATCTGATTTTTATAACTTCCTAGAGGATACTTTATCTTTTCACTGGTGCCAGAGTTTGGCTATTTGTAATGTTTTTGTCAAGTTAATTTTAACTTCAAAATGGTTTGCTGCTGCAGCCATGTTCAGCTTGCTGCTACGTCTCTGCCCATAACAGGAACACGTGCTCCACCTAAGAAAGTTACGAAAGATGAACTAGGGAATGTAGTTGGAATGGCTTCTACTTCTACAGCTAGTGGCGGGAAATTTGATAGGAAATTACCGGGAGAAAAACCTGCTAAAAAGCAAGGAAAGCATCGCAAGGTTTGCATCCTTGGCCTTCACTTCAGAGTAAATATTTCCGATGAATTATAATGGCATGGACTAATATGATCTTTTGGACTTTTGTTAGTTCTTACCTGTTGTTGAAGGATCCGGGATAGGCTCACGAGAGAAGGAGCAAACTGAGAGCGTTCTAAATAAGCTAATCTCTAAGCATTCGCATGAGATACTCAATGTTGGCAAGGTATGTTTGAGCCATATGATTTGGCTAACTTAGGTTCATCAATTGATATTTCAACATGGAATTTCATTTTTCGTCCAAGAACTGCTTTTAATTTTATTTTATTTTTTCGGAATCAGGCTGTTACGATGTATAATGTGAAGAAAGAGAAGAAAGCTAGGAATAAAAGGAATCAAGAAGGGAAGTCCTCATCAGCCACAAACAAGTTGAAACCAAAAAAGCAACTGCTGAAGAAAACTGGAAAGAAAGGGCCAGTGTCTTCAAAGAAGGGGAAGGCAAAATGAAGTTATTATCAATCAGTCAAAATTTTCAGTAAATCTTTATAGAGATTCTCGTTTTACGGTCACAATTTTGTTTACTGGGAAACAAGAGAGTTTTATGTATCAAATCATAGCAAATGAGTTAGCAGACCAAAGAAGTTGACATTTCTGAAATAGGATGATTGATGCAAAGTTTCCAACCCCGATTTCTTCTTTCTTTTACACCTTTTACCCTATCTTTTTTAAACTTTTATATTTTATAAACTTCTACATTTTTAATTACATATTTTATTAAATAACCTGAAGATTCCGCGGCTAGAATTTGTACCAGGTACAGTGATCAAAACGTATCATTTTTTAACTCTGATCTTTACTTCATGCAGTGATTGAGGCTTCGAATAATTTATGTATCATCTTAAGTCAATAGTTAAATAAAATATGCCGTTTTGGACCAAGCCTTGATATTATTGCTTTTTAATTAAAACCGTATACTTAGTGTCTTAATTCAGACATTTAATGGTTTATTTATAACACGCGTAACCGCGAGCTGAAGTAAATAATGAAATTTATTATTTTGAAGCCGTCAGCTATGGGTGTTTCAAATGGTAGACCATGGACTATAAACAGTTTCCTAGTCCCAATCTTTGATTCGGTGCTCTAAAAGTTTGCCAAAAATTGAGGGACGTAATTAACTTTAAAAGTGATCAAAATCCCATTGTTTATTCAAATTCCATACTTAGAACAACACATTGAAAAAGTCGTTCTTCGCCTAGTACCAATAAAAACCTGTAACCAACTGCCACAGAATTCCAGAACATAAACAAGAAAAGAAGGAAGAAGAAGAGATGGAGGGTTTGCAGAGGTCTACGACGTCTTTTAGGAGACAAGGGTCGTCGGGTTTGGTATGGGACGACAAGGATTTGAACCAAATGAGGGCTAACAACCAAGAAAATAAAGAAAGCCGAGGGTCGTTGGATGGCACGATGAGACGAAACCGATCAGACGGAAGCAGCGGCGGGCCTTTGTACCGTACGACGAAGGCGGCTTCTCCCAGCGTTGACCCTCCTTCTCCAAAGGTATCCGGTTGTGGTTTTTGTGGGGTTTTTGGCAAACCGGATGCCGTCAAGAAAAGATCAAACAAACGTAAGTCTTGACTATATACATATAGATATATATAGCTTAAATTTTTGTACGTGTTTTTGAATGTGATATTCGGCTTTCGGCATTCCGTTTCAAAATACGTGTGTGGTTTTCTTATAAACATGTAGAATTCCATTTGAAAATCATCTCGTGAAACCGAACAAAAAGCTGAAACATTTGGGTTTTGGTTTGTTATGTCTGATGGTATTTTGTTATAGAGATGCTTTGTTTTTCAGTTTTCCCTGAGCTTTGGGCTGAGTTCATCAATTCCTTTGTATAAATTTGTTCTTAAAGTTTTACGCGTTAAAGGTTTCAGTGTATACCAATAGAAACTCAGGTAAAATTGATTAATCTCATCACCTACTAAATACCCAATCCCCTTCAATAAATGATTTTTTTTTGAGTTGGTAACCGATAAGGCAGCCGACTTTCGATTTGTTTGTTAGCCAATAGTCTATATTTTGATCGATGGGGTGCCGCTCACGATCCTATCATCTATGACCTAACATAGTTCCAAATCACTTTCATAACATTTATTTTTTGTCACTTGAAGCTCGGTTTTAAGATTTTGGCTAGAGAAATAATTTATAGTGTCTCGTCAATATTTTTTAATAATAGTTAAATTTTATAATTATAATAAAATTAAATTAAAAGTTTAGTGATCAAAATACTAACTACTAACATGGTTTACCTTAAAATAATTCATGTTCGAATTTATAATAATCTTGCACTGTTACAATATTTTTGTCATTTACAAACATCACACTGAGGGAAAAAACATAAAAATTGAAGAAAAAAATAGATGGGAAAACAGATATCTATATTTGATTAATAGCGTTCAATTTTCTAATTAACTCTAATTTGCAGCCCTACGAACTTTTGTTTTAAATATTAAAATGTATAATTTCTCCATTGAAAAATAAAGAAAACAACCTCTTGAGTCTGTAACAAATAAGCTGAAATTTGATCCCACGATGCAATGCCAGGTTAGTCCATAAATTTTATCAAACTCCTGTATATAAAAAGCCCAAAGTGTTAACCATGACACACACATGTGTTATATATATAGGACAAAAACAAGGTAAATTAAATGTCTACAGTGATTAAAAATTGGACTTCAATTTGACATTATATTATTTCATTGTTCTACGCATGCAAATGACTCAAAAGGGAAAAAGGAAAAAAAAAAAGTTGATTATTACAGTATGACGCTGTTCTGTACTGACAATTGATTTGAATTTTGAGGCTCCTCCTGCTGTTTTTACACGTGGCCTGTTGGATCACGGTTTCATCTAACTTTGGATTCCAAAACTTGAGGTTTAAGAGCTGAAACTCTTTGATTCTACGGAAATCTATTCCAATCTTGCAAGCATAGTTAAATGTAAAAAAAACCCAGATTTCTATTTGAAGCAAAAACAAACCATTTTTGGTAAGCAACGGATCAGAAAGTTAATCTTTTGTTTAAATAATATTCATAATTTAACCCTTTTTTTCATTTTCAAGAATGTAAGGAATGGGCAAAAATGCTAGTCAATGGTTCCATGTGCCCCTTAACACCTAGATTCTGCTGAAAAAAACAGATCAGAAAGAAAGTCATAATTTCTATCTGTCCTGCAGAGTATTGTCTCCTTCCTTGTGACTCGTGAGGTTCAATGAATTCCAGAGAGAAACACTTGCATAATACTTAAAAAAAAAGCTTTTATATGAATCTACCAACAGGTAATTTACAATGTGAAACTGTTGTTGGAAATGCAGAGCTAGTGAAAAAAGTTGAGATTTTTGAAACATACCTTCTTGATGTTATAAGCCATGTGCCTGGAGCTAAACTTCTCCAAACTATCATACGTTATTCTGGCACAGCGGAAGGCGTGCACCTGCAATGAACCCTGGCATGTCGGAAACCAAAACTTTCACCTGAAGAAACGAAATCACCGATGACAAATTCGTTTCGATGTGGGACACTGACTTTCTTCCTTCAACAACCACCTTTCCTTCGATACCTTCTTTGTCTACATTTTGGACATTTTCAAACTCTGTGAAACCGGCTTGTTATTTGCCGATACAGCAGGCTCGGGTTTTGGCTTCTGACTTTTAGGATTGGACCTATAAAAACTGCTGAGGAAACCACTTAAGAGTTTCTTCTGCTTATTCTCTTTGGAAGCCATTAATCTTTCTCAGACTCTCTTAATTTCCCTCTCTATCTCTCTCACTCACTGTCTTGTTCTAATAATGTTGTATTAGTCTATGAAGTCAAGCCATGAAGGTGCATAAATATATATAATGGTGGCAGGGGAGGTGTTTGGGAATCATTAGAAACTGGATGGAATAATTTATATAACCAAACCATGTGTTATTGCTAGTGGCGGAGTCAGAATTATCATATAGTGGGGTACAAGAATTCCCATACCTCTACAATACAAATATTGTTAACCTCATACCTAAACAAATTAAGCGGGGTCAATTCCAATATTTCCATAAAAATGGTACACTAACTCCTTGAAAACCTCATTTAACTCTTTATAAATCTTATACCACAACAAATCAAGTGGAGTCAATTGACCCCCTAAACTACGTGTGGCTCCGCCATTGGTTATTGCCTGTGATTAAGATAAATAAAAGTAGCGATGCTTGCTTCTTTTTTATATACGTTATAATTTAATTACAAGATAATATTTTTTCACTAATTCTAGTTGTCATAACCTATTTTAGCCTAAACCCGAATTAATGCCCAAATATTAAAACCCGACCCATTAACCCTAAAATTACCAGAATGCCCTTTAACCTAAACATAAACCCTAACCCTAAAATATCAACCTTAGCTGCCGCCGTCACCGCCACTCCCGTTCTTCCGCCGTTCTTATCACTGGAAACCACCCGAAACCAACCTATTAACCCCTAAATTAACCCTAAATCTCAAAACCTAAGAATAACCCTAAATCCAATCTAAATCAAATTATCCTCAATACAAATGTAAAACCCAACTTAAATAAATCACATAGCCCATTTCGGCCAACCCAATCCCATCTAATTAACCCTAAAACTATATCTGATATCTAATATCATTTTTTTCCTTGCAGCAGCCGAGGGAGGGCCATTGGATCAGATCCAGATCCAACGGCCACGATCAACCCGAGATGAGCCATCTAGCGTGCGTGAAGCATACCTCTGGCCAAATGACTCCCCAACTACCCTCTGCCGCCGTGCATGCCACCCATCACCTGTCCTCACCAAACATGCAAGAAACAAATAAACAAGTCAGATCAGGCATGGGTTATCAGATTTCATATCCAATCAAATTTCATTTCGAATCAGACAAAAATAAAAGGAAAATTCGAACCTTACCGGCAGTCCGAAGTTGCTGTCGTCATCCCCTCTTCGCCAGGAGGCTGAACCGCCGGTGAACGACACTAGTTATAAAACAAATAATAACCCTTTGGTGTTTAAATGGTCTAATTACATGAAAGGTCATTTTTTTCTTTCCCGCTTTTATTTTTGTTCATGGGTTAATTGCAACGCTAATCCATGTTCTTTGTTACTGCATTCTCTTTCATCCTTTTTTATTCTAATTCAGCATATTTACTTCGCTTCCTTTCAATTTCAACCCCTAAATTAAACCGAAATCAGTTTTAAAAAGGAAAAAATGCACACTTAAACCCTTCGCGTTTCTGAATTTTTCAGTCCGAGCTTGCCCCTTGGTCTTATTACACTTCCAGTCCTTATGGGTTTTGTCTGGTTCTTAATTCGATCCCTAAATGTACTTTTTAATTTCTGCCTTATGTTTTTTATTATTCCATTTCGGTCCTTTTTTCATGTTTAAATATTTATCCTTTTTATATGTTTTTAGCATGTTCATATCGTTCTTTTGGTGTTGGTATATGTTTTGTATAGTATGTTAATTTATATCCATATAATTTGTGTATTAAAATGTGTTATACCATGTCCCTATGTTTTAATTTATTTTGTTCATGTCGTATTCATGTTTGTCTCATATGCTACGTTTTAGTTTAGGTTATATGTCATGTTTGTATGTTTACATAAGTTTTTTGATCTTTTTGCCTCTTAGGTTATATGATAGTGTGATATTGTTTGTCATATACGATGTTTTTTTATTTATGCATGTAATTTGTGTCATATGTTAAGTATTAAATATTAGTTTTTATTCTAGTATGTTGTTTTATTATGTTGGTATCATATTATGCCATGTGTATATGTCATGTAGGTGGTAGTTGCGGTTCATTTTAATGTGTTTAAGCATGTTAGATTTAATTACTTAGTTTTGGAAGCGTGATCTTTTTGCATATTTACATTTATATTTTTGTTTTATTATTATGACATATTATGTTGTTTTTTGTTCATGCGCTTTATTCTTATTATTCTTATTTATATTTTTATGTTTTCTTAATACCATGTTAATGCGTATGCATGTTTTTTTTTGTTATTGTTCTCTACTATTGCATAAAGGATTAATATATTTTGTCAATGCGGTGTTCTTTTATCCGAGCGTAAACGGGGCCGGTATCAGGCGTAGTGATGGTGGTTGGGCGTTTATTCTCGGATAACGGAGCCTTTAAAATTTACCTGCACTTATAACCAAATTTTAAATTAATCATCACTTTAATCCGGAAAATCTAATATTAATAAAGCGGTAATTATTAAAGTACCAATTTTGGGCGGTGTGGGGGTGCTAACCCTTCCCCATCCGTAACCGACTCCCGAACCCAACAATTTTTAAATCTCTAGTTTTATGGTGTCCGGCCTACCTAAGTGGTCGGTGGCGACTCCAATATCTAAATAAAATACAGTTTCTTTAAAACCCCCACGGAATAAACATTTTTATATCTAAAAAACAACAAATACTTCGAAAATCTATTTTTTTAGGAAGGGGGACATCGCTACAATATGCCTTAAACCGGTACAAACAAAACGACGTCGTTTGGAGATCCGACCCGCGCGGTGACCCTGACCCAGGGAAGGATTCACATTTTTTGGGTTATGGGCTACTTGCGCATTTAGTCCCTCCATTTTAATTCTATTTTTATTTTGTGTCGGAGGTCAAATTACCCTTTTAGTCATTCACTTTCTTCTCGCCTCTCTTTTTGCCTCTTATTTTTGTTATTCTCCATTCTCACACTACAGTTTGCTTTTCACTTTAATTTGGTCACTGTTTTATTATTGTGTTTTTTTTAATTTCCAGTCCCGTATTTCATGCATCTTACATTTTCACCCTTGTTTTTTATATTATTTATATGTTATCATATTATGGTATGTTTATTATATATTATATTATATATTGTATGTAAATAAATATATATTACAATATATATAATGTATGTGTTTGTTACCCTTTTTATATACAAGTTCGTATATATTATAGCAGCTTTATGTGTAACGACCCGAGTTTCAGAACTCGAGAATCGGGTTAACCTGAGGCATGGGCTTCGCGTTTAGGCCAAGATATTGGGCTTTGAGAGCCTTGTTGGGCTTGAAGGAAATCTTTTGGTCTTGTGTTGTTGGGTTGTTGATGGGCTAAGGTGAAAATAAGAAGGGCAAATGGGTAAAAGCATAATTCAAGGCAGAGAGCTGATGTGGGACTTTATTTCTGCAGAAAATAGAGGGAGTGAGATCGTCTTGGTCCCCTTGTTCCCTCTCTCTCCCCTTCCTATCTATCACTCAAACTTCTTCATGTTAAAGGTCAAATCTTTGAGAGTTTAAGTAAGAATTTCGTTTGGGGCAAGAAGGGAAGCTTGTTCAGCTTTGAGAGATCTACCAATCAAGGTAAGAATGTCTAGTTATGGTAGAGATTGAGGTTTTGGTAGGGTTATTTTGGATGAACGGGAATGGTCTTTGAACGCTTATTCCTCAGCTCTAATTCGAGGTTAGTACACTACTAACTCCTATTGTTTCCTGCAACTCATAAAAATAAGCTTTGTACATGTTTTTGTGTTTGTGGTTTGATAAGCTTTGGGTTGACCCCTTTAATGGTAAAATGGGGATTTGATGTTGCTAAGGCTTAAAATTGGTATAAAGCCACTTAATACCTTCACAATAACTTGTATGATCGATTTGGGGTTTAATTATAGGAGTTAAACAGAGTTTTTAGGTGAAACATGCACCTAGAGTTCAGAAATTAGGCTCGCGTACCGATACTGGGGCTAGGGTATCGGTACGCCTTAATATAAATGGGGGAAGAGTTGTGAGCGGAGTACCGGTACGCCTTCATGTGTATCGGTACCCCTTGCAAGGTAAGAATTCCAAAGACGTCTTCGTGTACCAGTACGCAAGGGGGCGTATCGATACGTACTGTTACATTGCCTAGAAAGGCTTTGAGTACTGGTACGTAGCGTATCGGTACGCCCTTGGGTTAAATTTCTTCGAATCTAGTGGAGGTATCAGTACTCATTAGGGAGTATCGGTACACGTTGTTGCTTACTAGGAAAGGCTTGGCGTACTGGTATGCGTATGTGGGAGTACTGGTATGGGGTGGATCGGTACGAGGTGATCCTAGTATCGATGATGAGTATCGGTGCGATACGTAGCGTACCGGTACGGCTTGGGGTTTAATTCTTTCAAACCTAATTGGAGTATCGGTACTCATGGGGGAGTACCGATACCTATAGTGGAGTACCAGTACTCGCTGGGCAATTTGCCCAATAATTTAGAGGTTGCATTCGGGGGTGCTATAATTCGAGGCAAAGGGCCTTAGGGGTCCGTCAAGGTGTAAAATGAACATTAAAACTGAGAAATTGATATTTTTAACCCCGAATGAGAATAATGGGCTAATTACGTGATAAATATCGGGTAAATTGTGTGTGATGGAAACCCATAGAGATCCTAGGTGGATCGTTGATGCTGTGTGGTAATTTAAGCCCTTGCTATGTGCGAAAAGGGTGCCTATAAGGTTGGGTCTTATCATATAATAATATAAATTAATGAGAATGACTAATGTGTACCTTCATAATATACTAATAAATAGATAAGCTCAATAGGGCAGTTTAATAACTGATAAAAACCATAAGGCTATGGTAAAGGTGTCAGAGCTGTGTGCGGTGATACCCTTGTGTCGAGGTTTAGATCTGTGTGGTTACTAGGGTCCTTGCTGTGTGCTGATGGGACACCTAGGTAGTCGAGTCATCCCTTGTTGGGATATGGATACCCTAAGTGTGTTACAACACCTTGAAGATTCCCGAATGTTGGATCCCGATGCTTTGTGGACGCATGCCTCATTCGAATATGCTTGATGAGAGATTCCGAGCATGGATGTAGGATCCTGATGCTATGTGGACGCGAGCCTCATCCCTCGAGTATAGGATCCAGATGCTATGTGGACGCGGGCCTTACTCACAGTGTAGGATCCCGATGCTTTGTGGACGCGGGCTTCACTCAAGTGTAGGATTCCGATGCTTTGTGGACGCGGACCTCACTTAATGTTGTTAGTGTTATCTGTGTAATGCTAGGTAAACGTATGAGGTACTTGTATGAGCTGTGTGCGTGATCATACATTCGTAATACTATGTGTTTAGGCGGATATGATAACGCCATTGTTATCTTGCCACGATGTCGTTTTTGTTGCATTGCTTTATTTATGATTTGCATGAAGCATGGTTGAGTGGCGGTGTATCCACTGAGCTTTGTTAGCTCAGCGTTCGGAATCGTTATTTTCGTTCGCAGGTTAGTAGGTTTGGTTTGTTCTTGGAGGAGCACCATCAAGGAAGGATTCCAACGACTCGTCTCTTCAGAGTACAGTACTTAGGTCTTTCGGATTTGTATTCGTAGGAACCTATTGTATATTGTAAATCGTATTTGGATTTTTAAACTATCGAGTCAAGGGTTTATAATGTAATTTTAAAAGGAGCTTCATTGTATATGTTTTTAAATGTTTATTATGTTTTATTGGCTTGTAATTAAATGGATTTTCATAATGGAATTGTGGATTGGACTAAACTAGGTCAAAATTTCATGGTAATGACTTGGGCTTGAGGCCCAAATGTGACATCCGGGTCGAGGGTGTTACATTATGTGTATCTGTTTTGTACGTATAGATATATTATGGTATATAAAGTATATTATTTTGTTACTATAATATATGTTATATACGTGTATATAAGTGTTTTTGGTATGTAAAGTATGCTTTATATTATATTATGTGTATTGGTATATATTATTTTTTTAAAAAAATATTATAGTATTATGTACGTATTATTATTTGCACATTATCATATGTATTATTATATTATACTAATTAATATCATGAGTATATATATACATTTTATCATGTATGTAAATATATATATGTTATAGTTTTAAATATATGCATATACATTATAATATATAGCTTTATATATTATTATTTATATAAATATATATGTATTTAATAAGTATATTTTATATACGTGCCATACTTATTTGCTCATTTTATGCTTTTATATTTTGATTATGTATTTATCATATATGTTATTTTTTCAAATCATCAAAAATACTTCTAAAGAAATTAATTTTAAAATTTAAATCAATGTTTTTTAAAACTTTGATAAATCATATTGCGGGCGTATAAGGATGTGATATCTTTAATTTTTTTTAAAAAAATGAGAAACAATGTCCCGGACTTACAGGAATGCAGTTCTCTCAATATTTTCGGCATTTATGAATCATATTTTAAATTTTAACCGAATTCGCAATTTTCGACGCCAAGATATTAAATAGTCGACTAGGTACTAATTTTGGGTGGCGTGGGGGTGCTAATCCTTCCCCATCCGTAACCGACTCCCGAACCCGAATTTTGAATCTCTGGTTTTTTCTTGGTGTATGGTCTACCATTTTTAAAATGATCGGTGGCGACTCCATATTTTTAACTTCAAAACCGGGCGGGGGGTTTTTCAAATACATCAAAAGAAATTTTAAAACCCGAACGAAAAAGTGAGTGCCGGACGGATTTGGGTGCTTACACTAGTCTTTTAATAAGATACACATTATGCTGACAAACTGTTCGAATCTAAATCATAATCTGACGGATCACTTGATAGGTTAAACTTGATTTTGAGTTTATGGAGCAATTTGTCTCCAATTGTTTTGTGAAGAGCCGGCACCCACATGGAATCTAATCAAACTCTATAAATTAGACGATAAAATTACAAGTAATATGACGGGTATAATTCTGGCAATAAAAGACAGATTAGCAGTGACAACTACTTCTAGATGATGAGTTTGCAATCTATTAAGAAATTATGGTCCCAAGTTCCCAACTAATATAACTATATGATTTCATATAGGTGTGGCCGATTATTTTAATTTATCTTATATATATTTCATTCACAGTGGCATTTGAGATTGGACCACATAGATTGAAATTTAGCCATCCTATTTATTAACATGTCAGTAGTCGGCAATTAAAATAAATTCTTGAAAGATAAAATAAAGGAGAACAAAGCCTGCAATTATTTTAGCTTCATGCACGCTTCACGTTGCAGCGTCCTCTCGATTTCAATGAAATTGACTTCGAAGCATGGGCAGCAGGATTTACTTTCTTTTTGACTTACAAAGTTAAAAAGTTATGTAGGATTTTCTTCCATTAGAGAAGAACAAATTCCAAACAATAAAGAAATGTATTCAGGATAATATTTTTCAGTATCTTGTAAATGATTTTGAGGCAATGATATGATCTACAAGAATGGCTCCTCATGACATTGGTTTTTGGAGACAAGCGGTCGAAGCCATGGACCTGAATATTGATTGGAGTTTTTGGATTTTGGTTGTTTATCTTTCGAATAATACTGATTTCGCCAAAGACTCCAAGAAAGCCGCTAGATTTCTACCGAATGCTCAATCTTCTGCTCCTGTAATTCTTTCTGTTGCCGCTAGATTTTGGGTTTTAGTTAGTTCTGCCTGAATAACGTACTTAGGCCGAAAAGGAATAGTGGGTCGTGGGATTTTGTTTAATTAGAATGACCTCCAAATACACGCGACAAATAAAATCTGAAATGTAAGAAAATTCCAAGAGCTTATTTCCTGAGACACAAGAGCCTAATAAACGAGTGATGCGAGTTGGTTTTGACCTACTTCTTGGCAAACTCGAGGACCGGAATCATTGAACAAAAATTCCTTGCGCAGAGCGAAAAAGTAAGGGGACAATGTCCACATAGACGATGGATCATATACACCAAATAATATGATCCGAAATGATGGTCAATATCATAGACGATTCAAAGATTAGGGTTTTATATAATTTATTAAAATGAGACCTTCATTTAAAAAATAAATATCAATTGATTTATTGTGTACGTGATAAAATTATTTTTTAAATAAAAATTTAACAAATATTTAATTTAATTTGTTTTAAAAACCTTTTATTTTTTAGATCATATATAATTACTCATATTATACATGTTCAGAACACCCTATCAACAAAAGTGAATGGACTTGTATTTGTAGTGTTTGCATCCATCCATATAAATTCAAGTCTAGTCCAACCTAATCTTGGTTTCCACTGGGCCCTAATTCATCAGTCCATAATCCATAGTCCATGCTAAAACTCCATGGGCAAAATAGACTTTTCGCTTTTTAAATCTCAGAAACTATATACTAGTATGAACTCTGAAACTGAAACCCGCGCTTTCTTCTACGTTCTCCATCCTTAAAATTTCCCCTCAGATTTTCCGGGAAAAAGAATGGACGGAAACCTTGAAATCTCCTTGGATAAGCTTCCCGTTAAACGGCTCGATTCCATCGAAGAAAACGGCCTCAATACCCCCGTAAGCGTCTCTTCCCGATCAAGTTCCGAGTTTCCTAACTGATGATCTTGCTGATTTGAACTTTTCTGTTTCGTTTTAAATTATTGTAATTCATAGCGAGTCGAGCTATGATGAAAAACGAGTCTCGCTTATACGGCGAATAGACTTCGCGTGGGCGTTGGAGGACGACGAAGAAAGGGAGAGGAAGAAGAAGCAGAAGAAGAAGAGCTCCAAAGATGCCTCCGCCACGTGGCAGTGGCAGAGCATGATGGAGAATCTCCAATTGGCTCATCAGGAACTTTCCGTCATCACCGACCTTATCAACACTGTAAGTTCCCTAGCTATTGCTGCTTCACTTAGATATTGTTGCTTAATTACTTTTGATTGAAGTTAATAAAGCTTAAAATTTGTCATTATTTTTTATTCGATTCAAAAGTAAAAGAATGTAAATTATGTAAGAATACTTGATTTTTTTTAGTTGGATTTAATGCTATGATCTCAAGTATAAAGATGGGAGTGTTAACTATTGAAATTATATTACCACGTCTTTGTCTTTATCCTTGAATGAATGAATTCTGAATGTAACAGAGTTCAAGTGGATATTTCTTTTCTGGTGTTCATATTAGCTTCTTTTCTTGTTGCATTTCCGTTTTCCTTGACATAGTAGTAAGATCAAAAAGAGAATCTTGATTCTTCTTTGAATGGTAAAATGAGAAGTCATTTAAATATATGATCTTTATTCTTTCTTTTTGGAAAGGTTGAAGCCAATGACGCTGTAACTGTGGCTGGCATGACCAGGCCGAAGCCATTACCTAATG